>JADRCD010214700.1:0-18660 GCA_019843815.1 Montemys delectorum | reverse complement strand
TCTCTCTCTCTCTCTCTCTCTCTCTCTCTCTCTCTCTCTCTCTCTCTGCTCTTTTAAGTCCACCCTCATTCTTATCTGTTCTTATGAGCATTAGCCAGTATCTTATCTCTTACTTATTCTACCAAATCTTTCTCTGATTTGTCACTTTGTCTACACTTCAATTAGTAGTCATTTTCAAACATGGCTACTTCCTTCTGTAAACTAGTTCAGCTGGATTGTTAGGAATTAAAGATATATATGGGCACGTCTGCATTTTAGCCTGATCTAACTGTAATCCAGTGCGTGTTTGCATTGCAATTGGATCACACAGACCTAGAAGGCCTTTAGATGTGATCCCCATGCCAGAGCAGCCCAGTTGCTGGACTAAAATTCCTCTACATAAAAGATTTGTCTTAACTTTCTTTATGTTTTTCAGGATGTGACGTAGGTCCTATTATTTGCGAGGCAGACACTTTACTGACCAAATTATTTCACCTGCCCTTACAATAAAAAATGAAGTAAAAAGAAAGAACAAATATTTGCTATAAAAATTTCAGTTTGAAATATTAGCCTTATATAAACTCACAATTAATAGCAGTGATGTTTTTCAAAAGTATAAATGTTTCAGAAAACTTTCCATTATTGCAATGACATTTTAAAATATTCTTTTTATATATTTTTTTATTGGATGTTTTCTTTATTTACAATATCTCCTCTCCCAGGTTCCCCTCCAAAAGAAAAAATAAAAATAAAATAAAATAAAATAAAATAAAATAAGAAAAATAATGAAATAAAAAAATCCCAAACTAAAACAATCCCCTGTTCCCTCCCCACTCCCCCTGCTCACCACCCCACCCTCTCCCACTTCCTGGCCCTGGCATTCCCCTACACTGGGGCATAGAACCTTCACAGGGCCAAGGGCCTTTCCTCCCATTGATGATCGACTTGGCGATCCTCTGCTATACACATGCTGCTGGAGCCATGAGTCCCCTGATGTGTACTCTTTGGTTTGAGTTTTAGTAAAATATTCAATAAATTATTAACACTACAGTGGAAATCTACCTTACTTACAAATGAAGCAAACAAATTCCTTTTGAAGCACAAAATTTTATACGATTTAAAATACAGCAATAAAATACAGTATTACTTTGAGGTCGCTTATTATTGCTGATTAGTTACATAGAAAACATAGATAGTAGTAGTAAAGAGAATAGCTGATAAACTATAAATACTATGAAAATCAGAAAGCAACAATTAGTAACAATAAAAACCTGAGTTAAGGAGTAGAAACAGAAAACAAAGGATAATCTTAGTATAATATTTAAAGTTTTAAGCTATCATTTATTGTATTAAAATTTCAGTGAATATTGAAAATTAGAAAAGAATAAAATAGATTTATAATTTTTATAGACATACTTAGACATTTGGATGGTAATAATATATTTATTTGATAAGACATTATATTAATTTGTGCCAAATTATTGACCTACAAACATCTAAAAAGATGACTAAAGAAATGTATTTTCAACACAAATAAAGAATAAAACAATAAAATTTCCAATATGGTTTATAATATAAACATTGCCAAATATTCAACCATAGGCTAAGTTAATATGTTTCCACAAAATTGTATGAAGAAAATTCGTGTATTAAATCAATTCCATCAGTAGTAAATTACAAACTGAGCAACTACTATCTGACATATTCAGGTATTTCTTTCCTGCACTCAAATACTTCTGGTACTAGATAATATTCCTTTTGGTATATACCCTTAGAGAGATTCAGGATTTAGGCTCATATTTTTCATTGAAATAATTTCAAATATATTTTCATTTGATAACATATGTCAAATAAGTGACTCCTTCTACCACACACATGCACACACACACACACACACACACACACACACACAAGAAATTTATAGACTACTTTGTTTTTTTTAAATATATTGAAATTTTCAATTTTCAAACTTATACCAACTAGTGTGTTATATATAAGGATCAGTATTTTATGGTATCTTTGGATAACGATAAAATCATTTCTAGATGATAAAATTTTATTGTTTATTCTCAGACAACCTATTAAATGGGTCTTAGGGGTCATACCCACCAGTTTGGTCTCAAACTAACTCTAGTATACTGGTCTAATCTTCTGTCTCTTTCTCATTCTCTGGCTTATTCTGTCTATATCTGTGTCTAGCCTGTTTTCTCTCTGCAATCTCTTTCTGTCCAGCTGTCTCGGTAAAACAGCCCTGCCCCCCCCTTTTTTGCACTGTTTTCTCTTAAGTAATCTATATTTTCTGTTTCCTTGACAGCTGGACAAATTCTATTCTGTCAAATCTTTCTTTGATTGGCCAGTTTGTTTTCCACACAATTAGACATCTGTTTTAAATATGGGTGCTTCCTTTCACAAACTAATTTAACTATAACTTTAATTACTTCAAACCTTATTTTTAATGGTGCTTCTTAAAATCTTTAACCTCCCTTGTTGCCTGTCACCCATCAGAGATAGTGGGAAAGAAAGGATACAAGGGATGTGGACCTGTTTAGAAAGGTTCTTTGGAGCAACTCCTATCTGTGTTGTCTGGAAATTGGCAGTTAAGTTCACAGATTAGCAGGCACCTGATGGATCCAAAGCAAACACCTCTGGACACAGCCAGCAATCCATTTCAGTAGAGTAGGGTTAGCCACAGTGGTGACAAGACCTAGCAGAGACAGCTAGTCCTCAGCTTGGCTCAAATCAGCAAGAGGGAGCTGGAAGGATGCCAGGTGAGGTTCTCTACTGTCCCTCTATCAGGAGAACAAAGACCAGTGAAGACTCAAGACTCACAAGTGTTACACAGCTAGTTGTACCAGCAAGCCAAACACTGCCTCCATCACTGTCCATCATCAGGTCCAATTTATACCCTCCAAACATCATGTGTCCTTCATGTCCCTTACCTCATCATGGCTCTTGTCTCAGTACTCGAAACCAATCATCCTGAGTCTGAGGAAGAAACTGCAGTGTACCACCAGGAGTCTTTTGGTGTACTTCTATCTATGGAGTGCTGACAAATGGAGGTCAATTACACAGTTTAAGAAGACCCAATACATACCTGTTGTTAGCCAAGAATCTTTCATCATGTGACCTTTCACTTGTTTGCTTTAACAGAACATCCTCTCTCCTGTGTCTACTTCAGGAAAACATTTCTTCACAAGTCTCCCTTAGCCTTTCACACCTTTGTCCACTTTAACCAAATCTTCCTTCACGTCTTTTCCCCAGCAAAACACTACCCAACCAAATTTCCAAAGAACCCACAACTTTCCACTTCACTACTATCATTGTTTGGGATTAAATGTGAGAACTAAGGGTGTGTCTATATTCCAGCCAGAGGGATTAAAGATGTATACTAAGTCTGAGCCACACCACAACTGGAAACAGGTTTTTCCAGTAAACAACAAAATCTCGGGGTTCACAATGTGATCAAATATCCTGCAACAATAGATCTCTTGAATTTAGGTGCCACGGACAGTACCCATATAAAATCCTAATTGAGTTAATAAATATCTCGGTGACTGCTCCATGAGGGATGGTAAGTAAGATGAATTTTAAGAAATGTTTCAGGTAAACAGGAGACTATGGAAAGAAGCCGAAGCTATATAATAGAAAAGTTCAAGCTGAAAAAGCCAGTGCTAATGTGCTTGGTGTGGTGAACCATGAGGGGAAGTCTGGTAACATCGAGCTAAGGTTTGAAGCCCTGGGGACCCTGAAGGGATGGTAGGAGCTTCTAGTACACCCAGCACCAGACCCCTATCACACGGTCACAACACCCATAGAAAGGAGTGTTGCCATCAGTCATGGAGGGGCAGCCGCCCTAAACTCCTCCACATGTAAATGAGGCATCTCAGACCAAGCCAATAGAACACACTTGCTGCTAGAGCCTAATCCACAGCAAAAACTATATATAAGATCCTATCCAGGCCTGGCAGTGGTGGCACACACCTTTAATCCCAGCACTTGAGAGGCAGAGGCAGGCAGATTTCTGAGGTCAAGGCCAGCTTGGTCTACAAAGTTGAGTTCCAGGACAGCCAGGGCTATACAGAGAAACCCTGTCTCGAAAAACAAACAAACAAACAAACAAACAAAAAAGATCCTATCCAGAAGGAATAAAGGTTTGTAAGAATTACTCCTTCATCTGAGAGCATCTGTCACAAGAGCTGGAACACTGCTTGGGAAGAAAACTGCTCTCCCGAAGCTTTCACCAGCAGAAGTTCCCCTGAACTCCCCTTGCTGGCTAACCTGGCTCCACTGGTTCAGCCTAGCTAGGCTCAGCACACCCAGTGCAGCATCTTGGATCACCTGCAGCTGTGCCAGAGTCGCAGCAGCAGCAGCAGCAGCAGCAGCAGCAGCAGCAGCAGCAGCAGCAGCAGCAGCAGCAGCAACAGCAGCAGCAGCAGCAGAGAAGGCAGCTAAGGTTTTAATTCTCCTTCTTCCTTTTTGTGCCCTGTCCACTTTGCTTGAACCCTCCCACCGGGCCAGAGAGCTCCAATGATAGCCTCCAGTACAGAGACAGGCAAATGATGAACATGCAGAAGCTATCCAGAGATTGTGTCTAAGACAACCCATGAAGGTTCCCATGAGCAGCAGATTTTGAGTGTAGACCCTATTAGAGGAAAATGCCATCTAAGACTTCATTGGATAAAGAGGGAAAAACAACAATCTCAATCTACCTGGAACCCCGAGATCTCTCAAACACTGGACCACCAAACAGGCAGCATACCCCAGCTGATATGAGGCCCCCAACACATATACAGCAGAGGGCTGCTGGGTCTGGGCTCATTCAGAGATGATGCACCTAAACCTCAAGAGGCCCCAGGGAGTTTAGAGGTCAAATATCATGGAGACACGAGTTTGGGGAGGAAGTATGGGATGTGGAGCAGTAGGAGGGTGGATGGGGGTGGGGTGAAGATAAAATGTGGAATGTAAAATAAATAAATACACTTATAAAAAAGAAAGTAATCTCAATGGCTTTTATTTATTTATTGTTTATTAGATATTTTCTTTATTTATATGTCATATGATATCTCCTTTCTCAGTTTCCCCTCTGAAAAAAAAAAACTGTTCACTCCCTGCTCCTCCTGCTCACCAACCCACCCTTTCCCACTTTTTCTTACAAGACAGCACAATCAATGTCAAAGTCACAACATTCAGAGAGATGCTTTCAAGAATATATTATTTTGAGCTAAAATTTGTCCATGTAATATGAATCTTTGTCATAACCCTACAGAAGGTCATTATAAAACCTGTTATAGACATTCTCCTTACGGGCATAAGTAAATGTATAATTCACATATATGCAAAATAGGTTAAACCTAGAAATTCAGAATTTTGTGAGAATTCTTAATTGTGGAGCTTGATATTCTACATAAAATAATTCTTAATCACTTTGAAATCTAACAATTACCATTAGTTTAACTCTTGTTAAAAATTGAGATTAATTGATTGCCCTTTGTATGTCATTTATATCTGTGGCTTTCTGCTTTCTGGGCTGAATGATTGTGCCTTATTTATAATACAATGGAATAAATCTCTCTGAAAACTATTTTTCATAGTTACCATATCATGGAGTAGTTGCTAAGCAACTATACTCTTTTTCAAAATACTTTGATTAATGACATTAGTAAATTCCATGCATCAAAATTTTGTCTAGGAAACAGAATCATTTAAAAAATAAATAATTCAGGGATGCAAATATGTTTAGGAACAGAATTTCGTTCAATCATTTAGAACTAAAATAAATGTATAATTAAACCTGGTCTGTTCTGATGTTTTCTTTTTACTTTCCAATCTCTATAATTTAAGATATATTAATTGTGTCATTATTAGAATTGATTCCCTCAATTCTAATAGTTCCCTCTTACATTTCCATTGTTCATAAAGAATATAGAGTATTATTTCTTAATACTTTGTAGGAAATTTGAGATTGGAAGCTGTTAAACTAATTTATCTGTGATGGCTCTAGGCTAATTATTGAACTATTGCTATCATGTGTATATATATTTTCGCTTAAGCAGAACTAGAGATGAAAAAAAGTAACTTTTTTTCTGGTAGGCTTAGGGTACATCCAAAGTAATAGATAAGGATGCAAGCAAGCCAGCCAATAATAAATAATAAATCAAGCACTAAGGGTCAAAGTTCTTTAACAGTGGGATGAATTAATTCTAAACATTAATGTAACACCTAGTGTGTTTTTATGCTCTATAGGAACATGTGGGAAGGGGGATGCAGAAACATGAGTACACATGAGTACACATAGATCTTTCTCAGAATCTGGTTATTTTTCAAGGATTTCTAAAGGAGAAGATCAGAATCCATGGAAAATCCAACAGAGAGGTTGAAAATGAAGCCATTGTTCAAGACTGATTCCCGGAAGTGAGATGCAGAATAGATGGCAGGAGTCTGGTGGTGGAAGGGACACTTATCTGAGCTCTGTAAGCATGGCAGCCACAGACAGGCTCATTTAGGGAGGATCAGACTAAGAAGTTTCTCCTTCCTGCTATTGTCACTTCTGAGTCTCCATTCTCTGGGAGAAAAAAAAAAGCATTTCAGTAAAGAAGTATAGTATGTTTATGGAATTTATGACATTTATGTCAATTTCATATTATTACTTTATGTATATTCCTTTTTTAAAGATAAGGTTTTTGTGGTTCAGGAGGACTAAATATATTGTGTAGCCCCAGCTAGCCTCATTCAAACTAAGGCAGTTCTCATTCAACTTCCCAAATGCTGGGATGATTTGTGTTAACAATCACACCTGGCCAGTGATTTGTAAGTACAGATATAAAATTTCTGTTAATTATTTCATAATTTACCTTATCACAAGCCAAAGAAGTCTTGCTTAGTCTCTTCCCCATCACTTGTCTTTTGTTTTCACCTTAATCTCTAATGGACTTTGATCTTTATTTAAATGCCATTCTATTGAAACTGTCTGCAGTTTAGCCATTAAAAATTGATGAGAAGGCTGCAGAGATAGCATAGGAATTAAGAATATTTGTTGGTGTTGTCTAGTACCTTGGTTCACTTCCTACAACCCACATGGTAGCTCACAACACATCGATAAGATCAATACCAAGAAGTTGTAGGAACAACTTTTTCTGGTTCCTGTGAGTAACAGACACATGTAGTACACAGAACTCATGAAGGCAAAACACTCATATACCTAAAAGAATAATAATCTCAAAAGAAGAAAAGAATGTGATTAATGAAAGAGGATGTGATGTAAAATGAAGACTCTGCATAGAGTACTGCTGTCAATAAACATGAAGGGAGAATATAAATACTAATAATATTGGACGAAAACACATACATAAGACCAAAATGTGTGAAATCCTCATGATACAGATAAACAAACTCGTTAAAATAAAGAAAACATCATTTAATATAATTTTAAGTGAAAATATATGTGTTGTATAGAAGTAGAAAGTTATATTTTGTCATCTGTAGTATATTGTTTGATATCAATATCTAAGATAATCAATAGATGTTAAAACTATGGTGGAATATAACATTTATATTGTCTTAAGCTAACTTTTGTATGCATTTACTGTTGACAAGTATAACTACTTAACACTGGAAAATTTTCACAAACAATATACCAATTAGATGACAGAAGTTAATATAAACCAGACCTGGCAAAGATCCCAGGGACGAAACCGCCAACCAAAGAGTACACATGGAGGGACCCATGGCTACAGCTGCATATGTAGCAGAGGACTGCCTTATCAGGCATCACTGGGTGGTGAGCCCCGTGGCACTATTGAGGCTTGATAACCCAGTATAGGGGAATGCTAGGGTGCTGAGGCAGGAGTGGGAGGGCGGGTGGGGGAGCACGCTCATGGAGGCACAGGTAGGGGGATAGTGGATAGGGGGTTGATGGAGGGGAAACTGTGAAGGGAGGTATTATTTGAAATGTAAATAAAATAACTAATAAAAAGTGAAAAATAGGTCAGATGTTCTAATACTGTTCTGATCAGGAAGCAGCAGCTTTTCCATAATGTTTTGGCAAGAGAAAAATTTTAAAGGATAACTAAAACTTAAGGTTGATGAGACATGAAATAAAGCCAAATCCAGAACATCTAAAATAGCCACAAATTTACCATTACTTAAAATTATCAACATTTAAACTTATTTTTGGCGTGCTTTGTCTTATAGGGTGACTGGATATAGCAGTTCTGTAACATCAAATAGTATTTTGTGAAACCAAAAGTGGACTGCAATCTCAGCTCAAATGATGAAATAACTGTCCGGGGACTATCTAGTTTACAAATGCACAGTTCTCTCTGTGAGTTGTTAGAATAAAATCTTCGAGTTAGGAGAGGAACTCGTTAAAATACAAGGTGATAAATCAGAGTTTAAGGAACAGAATATGTTCTTTTTGAAAATAGATTCTTTTCCTGTATAATGTATTCCAGTTAGAGTTTCCCATACTTATACATCCTCTTGAGTAGATCCTTCCTATCTCTACTAGATCCTCCCTATCTCTACTTCCAACCAGATGTACTCTTTCTGTGTCTCTCAAGAGAAAACATGGAATAAAATAAAATAAAATAATAAAATAATTTTCCTCAGTCCTCATAACACAGGTAGAGTCATTCTTTCTTCCTTTTTTAAAATTATTTTTTATTTATTAGATATTTTTCTTATTTACATTTCAAATATTAATTAAGTAAAACAAAACAAAACAAAAACTAACACATTAGAACTGGACAAAACAAAAGGAAAAGGCTCCCAAATGAAGGCACAAATGTCAAAAATATCTGTTCACACACAGGATTTCTATAAAAGTACTAACCTGGAAGCTATAGTATCTACAAAGAGGACTTGGTGCAGACCCATGGAGGCCCTGCACATATGATTTAAGTCCTTATGAGTTCCTATGAGCTTTGCCCATCTTCAGTCAGTCTTGGTGTCCTTCATTCTCTATGACTCATATCCTTTCTGCCTACTATTCAGCAGAGTTCCCTGACCCCTGAAAGGAGGGATTGCACGGAGACATCCATCCCTCTTAGAGCTTGAGTGTTCGAAGTCTCTCACTCTCTGCATATGGTCTGGCTGCAGGTTTCTGTATTTGAGGAAAGGGATAGTCTAAAGACAGGATGTTCATGAACGTAAAATATTAGAATGTTCTAAGAGTAACTCAATAATTTCACATTTCAGGGAAGCTCCTTTAGCTCAGGAAGTAAATAACTCCACACAGCTTCAACAAGTTTCTGAAATTTGCCGGATTCACTAAGCTTGTCTATCCCTAAAAGTATATAAGTAGTAAAAACTTCTGAGCATGAGTCTCAGATTTGGTAACCTGTCTAGAAGAAACAACTATCACCTGAACTGCCTGGAAGAGGCCCAGACAAACCAAATTACCTGAAAAACAAAAACAAAAAAAAAAGACCACTTTCCAAGTTGTTGAGATGCCCACAGCCTACAGGCACCCAGGTTTTGTGAACTGTCACCCATCCTGGGGTACACTTTAGTAATACAGCTGTGTTTGGGTCATTTCTGCTCTTGTAACCCCTTACCCATACTCCTGTAAGTAACCCCAATAAATTTTATTAGTTCAAAAATTTGGAGTATGGTGGTATATATGATTTAATTTGTTGAGAAGTACCTACTGTGGCTAGATATGCATTCCAGTGTTCACAGAAATAGAATTACTCAACCATATGTATGAAATGTACATGTAGTATGTATGTGTATGTGTGCAACCTTGTATGAAAATGTGGAGACACATGTAATGGTCCATTTGTGGAGGTTGAAGTCAAGTATTAAGTACTGAGTCTGTATGTTTTCACTGTCCTATATTCCTTTCTAAGTAGCCAATAGGATACTATGTATATTACTGTCTCTGCCTTCTATCTGGGATTAATTAACATCCCTGTGATTACAAATGCAAGCTACTAGCTCAGATCTTATGCAGTTATTGTATTTTCAAACTCAGGATCTTAAGTTTCCTTGGCTAGTACATAGATAGATGTCCTGCCAGTCCCTTCCTCCATATATCTATTTGATAAAAAGTGGGGTTATCCCTTATGTTACTAAACTTTGACAAGATAATAATAATGCAGTTCACCTAAAATACACTTTAAAATGGTTAAGCATGAGTTAATTACCTATAAATCCCCAGTCACATACCTAGTTGTTAAGTAGAGTTAGATATATACATCACATTTTCAGTTCTAAACACCTTCTCTGGTGTTGTGTACTGCAGAACAAGTTTTTCCCTTCCTTTTTATCTCAGTTGGTTATCATGTTTCCCTAACAGCACTCAAGTAAATTAGCCTTCAGAGTTTGCAGTATCCTCCTGCTATATGTAAAATACTTTCTGAGATGAATTTGTCTGCCTTCCTAATTATCATATATCCAAATGTAGGCTAGAGAATAATCCAAAGTAAATATTACAGTAATTTGTTACATGTAACATTTTAAAATTCCATAAAAAGTCAAGCTGTTTTTTAAAGATAATAGATATTTATCATTTCTGGTATTTTTTATGATCTTTCAGTGTGTGCTCTATGTTTGGCTCACATTCTGGTTATAATAAGTCCTGACTTCTTTTACTTAGACTATTTTATTTTATCTGCCTTTTCATTCACTCTTTTAAGCAGTGATCTGATCAGTTATGTGCCTTTTGTTAGGCATTGTTTTTTTCTCTTTTGTATTATATAAAGCAAAGTAAACCTACATGTGGCATGAAATAGTCATAGGATTATATACAAGAAATTCATTTACTATGACTTTTCAATAAGGCTACACAAAATTAGAAGGGAAATGTGCTAATATAGACTCTCAAGTAATTGTACATAGGAGAGGACGATAATTACCTTTAGTATTGGTTATAGCACAGTGCTTTCAAAGTACCTAACAGAAAAGACTGTTTCTGAGGTCTGAGTCGTGCAATTAAAGATATTAAGCCTAGACTCTAATTATTGCAGTGCCACTGGTTTTGTTGTCGTTATTGTTGTCTAGTTTTAAAACTCATTATCAAAATATTTATTTTATTAGTAAAAAGTCTTTGTTATATATCTAGGCTTAAGTATTGAAATAAATATGTGAAATCTTCTATTCTACTATTTTTCAGAAAAGTTCAAGATTAGGAGATATTGAGTGTCTTAGTTAGGGTTCTGCTACTGTGAATAGACACCCTCACCAAGGCAACCCTTATAAGGACAACGTTTAATTGGGGCTGGCTTACAAGTCCAGAAGTTGAGTGCATTAGCATCAAGGTAGGAGAACCGCAGCACCCAGGCAGGTTTAGGAGGATCTGAAAGCTCAACATCTTGTTCTGAAGGCAAACAGGAGAAGACTAGTATCCTCAGGCAGATAAGAGGAAGCTTTCAAATCCCAGCCGAACAGTGACACACATCCTCCAAGGCCACATCACCAAATAGGGCCACTTCCTAGGCCAAGTATATTCAAACCACAATATTGAGGAACATTTTATAGAGACTAGTAAGGATATAGATACACAGACGATGTCTAAAATTAGAGTAATTGTATGCTCATACCTGTCAAGTTAGTTTTGGTTTTATTTATGAACAGCAAATAAACTATCCTTAGAAATATATGTGTGTGTGTATATATATATATATACACATATGTACATATGTGTATATATATGTACAGAAAATATATATGTGTGTGTATATACATATATATACATGTATAAATTTTATTTAATCTTTTTTTTCCACTCCAGATTTTATCCCCCTCCCGGTCTACCCTCTAACTATTTCCCACCCCATATCACATCCGAACCCTCCTGCCTCCACAAGAACGTCCTTACCTCCTATCAACCTCCCCACCAGACCTCTGAACTTCCTGGGGCCTCTAATCTCTTGAGGATTAGGTGCATCTTCTCTGACTGAGCCCAGACATGGTAGTCCTCTGCTGTCTATGTGTTGGGGGCCTCATATAAGCTGGTATATACTACCTGGTTGGTGGCTCACTGTCTTAGAAATTCAGAGGTCCAGGTTAATTGAGACAGCTGGTCCTCCTACATGGCCGCCCTCCTCCTCAGCTTCTTCCAGCTTTCCCCTAATTCAACCACAGGGATCAGCAGCTTCTGTCCATTGCTTGGGTGCAAATCTCTGCATCTGACCCTTTCAGCTACTTGCAATGTCATTCAGAGTAAGGTCATGATAGATTCCTTGTGTGAGCACTCCATATCCTCAGTGATAGTATCAGGTCTAGGGCCCTCCTCTTGAGCTGGATCCCACTTTGAGCCTATTACTGGACCTCCTTTTCCTCAGGCTCCTCTCCATTTCCATCCCTGCTGTTCTTTCAGACAGGAACAACTATGAGTCAGAGTTTCTGACTGTGAGATTGCTATCCCCTCTCTCACTTGATGCCCTGTCATTCTGCTGGAGGTGAGCTCTGTAAGTTCCCTCTCCCCTTTGGAGGGCATTTCATCTAAGGTCCCTCCCTTTGAGTCCTGAGAGTCTTTCCCCTCCCAAGTCTCTGGTACATTCTGAAGGGTACCCACACCTCCTACCCTCTCCACTGGAGGTTGCCTGTTTCCATTCTTTTTATTGGCCCTCAGTGCTTCAGTTCTTTTTTCCATCATCCAATATCAGATCAGGTTGCCCTCTCTCCCTCAACCCCCATCCAGTTTCCCTCCCAACTCCCTCCTTCCAACCCCTTGTGAATTCCCTCCCAAGTGAGGTTGAGGCATACTTACTTGGGCCTTTCAGCTTGTTGACCTATTTGAGTTGTATCTTGGATATTCTGTACTTTTTTTGTCTAATATCTACTTATTAGTGAGTACCTACGATGCATGTCCTTTTGGGTCTGAGTTACCTCACACAGGATGATATTTTCTAGTTCCATCCATTTGCCCGCAAACTTAGGATGTTCTCGTTCTTAATAGCTGAGTAGTATTCCATTGTGTAAATGAACCATATTTTCTGTATTCTTTCTTCTGTTGTGGAACATCTGGGTTGTTTCCAGCTTCTGGCTATCACCAACAAGGCCACTATGAACATAATAGAACACATGCCCTATGGTCTGGTGGGACATCTTTTGGGTATATTCCTAAGAGTGGTATTGCTGGGTCTTTAGTTAGATCTATCTCGAATTTTCTGAGGAACTTCCAGATTGATTTCCAGAGTTGTTGCACTGATTTGTAATAATTTTTGCATGAAAACAATCAACAAGCTACAACATGCTCTTAATATAATCAAGAAATCCAGTCTAAAGGTTTCATTATTCTTAGAAATGTTAACATAAATAAACTGAACAGAAATAAAAATCACAGATGATTTATTTACTCACTCATTTACTTTTGTATGAGCACCTATCCCTGAAAAAGATCATGAACATGTACAGAGGTTGTATAATAAGTATGGGGGGTTGTTGTTCACCAAGTATTTTGAAACATGGTTTCTTTGTTGATCACTGCTGTGTATATCAGGCTATCTGGCTCATAACCTTTAGGAGATTCTCCCGTCTTTGCTTTCCATCTTGCAGAAGGAATACTAGAATCAAAGATGCTTTCTCTATACACTACTTTATGCAAGTTCCACAGATCCAGACTTAGATCTTCAGGAGTAAACGGCAAACACTATACTCACTCAGCTGTCTCCCTAGATCCTAATCTTTATGCAATTTTTATGGAAAATATTATGTAGCAATGAATTTATCCACATTTATCCTATAGGAAAAAAAAAGATCTACAACATCTACATTATTCACTGCCAGACCTTATACAGAAAAAAATGCTTAATGATATGTTTTATAACAGTAAAATTTGGGCACAAAATTGTTTCTGGTACTTGTAATTATGTTATATTTTGTTATATCAATATGAAGAAATAGTTGATATAGATGATTTTTCAATTCGTATTTTGATTTATTAGTGAGAATGATTTTGTATATAAGTAAATTTTAAAAAATATTCTAATCAGAAAATATAAATCACTTAAAAATGAATTGCATACATAAAATATTACCAAATACATTTTATTAAAAATCTAAAATACTGTGACATAAACTCTAGCTTATTTAAGTATTATAGACAACATATAATTTGAATAACTCAAAATCTGATTAAATTATTTGAATGTTGCATCATAGATGTAGCTACATGAATTTCTAGTCTGTGATGTGCATAATTATGCAGTAAAATCAATTTCTCTTTACTTTCAAAGTGAAGGGCAATTTTCTATTTATGAAACCACAAATGGTAGTTCTCAGGAAATATTATAAAAAAGGGCTCACACTGAGATGATTTCTTGGTCATTTGAGCTGATCTTACACCAATAGTTCCCACTTATTGTTATTGATTCTTTAAACTACATAGTAGTTGCAGCCATATTATCTCTCAAGATCTAAGAGAAAACAGAATTTAAAAATCAGAATTTGGCTTATGAATTTCAGTAAGAAAATACTTTTAATTTGCCTTAATTAGCTATACTTGTAGTGTTAGACATTTTAAATTTAAAATTTAAACTTCAACTAAACCATAAATGTAACATTTAAAGATCATCCCAATATCATTTAAGTATGTTATAGAATCATGTTTTTGAAATGACTAATTGCCAAGGACCAGCTTCTGCATGGGATTCTGGGAGAATGAGTGTTTGAGAACGGCAAATAGACTCAAAGTCAAATCGTGAAAACAAGCTGACAACCTATGTCCTGCTTGATACAGCTTTTCCAGTCTGCTTCTGTCTATATTCTTCTTTCTCTCTGGAGATTTCTCTGTCTATATTCTACTTGCTTGCTAGTCTAAGAGATCTGTCTGTCTATGTCCTGCTTCTATGAGTGTGTGTGTGTGTGTGTGTGTGTGTGTGTGTGTGTGCTTGTCTGTCTGTCTGTCTGTCTGTATGTCTCTGTGTCTGTCTGTCTGTCTCTGTGTCTGTCTCTGAGCCTGTGTATATGCATGTCTCTGTGTCTGTCAGTTCTCCAAGTAGTTCTCTCTTCTTATCCTAAAAAATTCTCATCTCCTTGATATCTCATCTCCTGCAGAACACAGGTCCAGGCTTTTATTTTACATTTCAATCCAGTCATTTACTCCAACTCTTATGAGACAGCAATCATACATTTTTTTTTTCCTTAGCCTTGCAGAAGAATGCAGAGGTCTTTCAGCCTTTGGTAAGTACAGAAGTTAAAGTAGTTGTGTGGAACCCTGCCCTGAAATTGGCATTTCTACCACATCTGTGCCTAATGTCCTGACTGACATTGAATTCAGGACTCTGCTTGCCTTTGTATCTTTATGACAAGCTTCTAAGGCTGCTCCTCAATAACAACATAAAGAATAGAATGCTCACATACACGTGGAAGCTTAACAACACTCTACTCAATTATAAGTAGGTCAATGAAGAAATAAAGAAAGAAATTAAAGACTTTCTAGAGTTTAATGAAAATGAAGCCACAATATACCTAAACTTATGGGACACAATGAAAGCAGTCCTAAGAGGAAAACTCATAGCTTTAAGTGCCTCCAAAAAGAAACTGGAGAGCACATACACCAGCAATTTGACAGCACACCTGAAAGTGCTAGAACAAAAAGAAGCAAATTCACCCAAGAGGAGTCAATAATAAGGCAGGAAATAATCAAACTCAGGGCTGAAATCAACCAAATAGAAACAAAAACAACTATACAAAGAATCAACCAAACCAGGAGCTGGTTCTTTGAGAAAATCAACAAAATAGATAAACCCTTAGCCAAACTAACTAGAGGGCACAGAGACAGTATCCTAATTAACAAGATCAGAAACAAAAAGGGAGACATAACAACAGACACTGAGGAAATCCAAAAAAATCATTAGATCCTACTACAAAAGCCTATACTCAACAAAACTGGTTCATAGTGTAGCTGCATTTGTTCCTTTAAATTCAAGAAGCTCCTCATAATTCATACTGCATCCTTATATTTTGCATAGTTGAGAAATTACATATTTTGAACTCATGAATTTAAAGCTCTTTTCCATAGCCCTAAGGGTTCTCATGAAGGTCCTAATATTTACTATTTTGCTGAGACATTAGCCACACCTTGTCCTCCTCTACTCATACTGTCTCAGATTATCATGGAGTCATTAACATTGACAGAGAGGACATTTCTAGAAAAACATGAAAATATGTACATTATTACACACACACACACAAAAAAAAACTTATGCCCACAGCAGCGAACACTGGTGGAGGCTCACATGGGGTACTATCCCATGGATAGGGATCATGTCACTCTGTCCCCACCAGAACCACACCAGGCTCAGCAGCTAATCAAACCTGAAAGTGAGAGGACTGAGACAGGCTGACTCTAGTTCAGGAGACTAGGCCTAGATTTCTTTCTAAGAACTGGGCAAGTCCAGGCAAGTCAGTTACTGGAAAAAACTCAGGCCTTGGGCAACCAATAAAAACTGTCCAGCCTCCTGGTGTAAGGAATGGGCAATGGGTCAGCCACAGTTTCCAGGCTTCCCCAGCAACAGTTTCTAGCCCCTCATCTCTCAGCAATGGTTCTGTAATGTCTCTAGAAATAGAGCCAACCAATTAAGATATTGGTCACCTACCCCTCCCAGGAATTCTCCTGATTTGCTTTAAATTGGGCCTTTGATCTTCCTTGGGTATCTCTGTCTTTGTAGGTGGTAGAGTCCAGCATGCTGGATTTCTGTAGAATAAAATGTTCTTTGCTTTTTCATACTATTTTAGTCCAGGCTATCATTCTTCAATGAATCGTGGACCCTTACAAAAATTTTTACATCCATTAAAACCATGTCAGTTGGAGTTCGTAGGAACTCCATAAGTATTGCAAGCTTCTTTACTGTATTTTTTCTTAAATGTCTTCTGCATTTTTAAAAATGATTTATAAACATGGAACCTTAAACATTAACTGCCTTTGACTGTAAATGGTGCAAAGTACTTCCAAAGCATGCAGGTTTGCGTTCATTTGGAGGTTCTGCAGTGAGGAAAAATAATTGCATTTAAGAATATGCAATTATCAAAAACTTCATCTCAAGACTAAACAGATAATCACTATATTTGGAATTCCAAGTCAGCTGTGGACCTTTTCATACTTAGTCAAGATAAAAAATATTGCCAAATCAACTGAGCAGAAGTTGTTCTGTGTGGTTAATCAACAGACTTAATTAATATAGTTAAATATATAAAAATTAACAAATCAGCTCACATAGACATTGAAAATACATTATCCTCTTGTTTTCCAATTAAATATTCTTGATAACAATATTCTAAATCAGTTGTAAAATTGAAATCAATTTTAGATATCATCAGCTTCCTATCATTATTTTTAAGTAATAAGATTTTCTCATAATGAAACTGTACCATGAAACAGTCATAGATAATCACTGTTCCCAGTGTTAGCAATCCCACATGAAAACCCAGCTAGACAATTGTAACATATGTGCAGAGGGCTAGGTCAGTCCTATGTAGGATCCCTGGTTGGTGATTCAGTCTCTGAGAACCCCGCCATCACCTAGGAAAGTTGATTCTATTGATTTTCTTGTGATGTCCTTGACCCTTCGGGCTCCTACAATCCTTTCTTCACTGTTCCACAGGATTCCTCAAGTTCTATATAATGTTTCCAATGTTTCTGACAGTTGCTATCAGTTTCTATCTGGTAAAAACTCTCTGCTGAAAATTGGCCTAGCAACTCCTGGCCATTTGTACAATATCGAAGATGGGATTCTTCTCATGACATGGGTCTCAGGCTGGATCATTTATTGCTTAGCCAAGTTACTTGATAGGCCAGAGCTAGTTAATATCCATGAAAGGTCTCCCTTTTCTGAAAGAAAGAAGGAGGAGTGGATGGAGGACAGGAGAGAGGTGGTTAGGAAGTAATGGGAGGATAGGAGTAAAGGAAGCTGCAGTTGAGATGTAAAATTAAAAAAAAAAAACTTAACTAATTAATTGATTTTTAAAAAAGGATTAACTTGCAAAAACAAAAGCAAAACAAAACAAAAAAAGCCAGATTTTTATCTTGCCCTGATTAGCTAAGACCAGGAAGGTGTACATGTAAATAACTTTTAAATAACACTTTGAAATTCATAATTTCTTTTTAACTCTAAATTGCTGCTTGGTTTAGCCTTGGGACTTTTCTTCCTAGGAGGAATAATTAGCTAATAAAAATAGTTATTTCTCAGAATATGAAAACAATGCAAAACAATATTTGCATGCAAATGAGAAAACATGAAATCAACATACTTAGGAGAAAGTTGTCTTAAATAACTCATATATGAGGCAATCTTAAATATATAACATTCTAGAGAAAGGTCAAGAATTATTCACGGTGAGCAGAATAGTCAAATATTTAGAGCAGAAAGCACCTTTGATCATCTTTCTATTTGCTCTGAACTGTAGTAATCATAATTCTACTGAGAGAAAATGCAAATATATTTTACCTTCATTATTTTTCTCTAATTCAACAGCATGTGGTACTGTAATTTTTTTCCAGTCCCTCCTTACATTTACTAAAATCAACATTGCTTTCAAAAACTGCTTTAAACTAGAGGCAATCAGTTTTGATATACTATTAATATCTCTTTTTTTAATCCTTTGCCCTGAGATATATCACCATTCTTAGTTGCAAACCTAGGTTAGGCTATTCACACTTTTCCATTATAAATAGTCAAATGTGAAGTGAATGTGCATATATATATGTATATATATATATACATATATATATATATA
>JADRCD010214699.1:17192-49794 GCA_019843815.1 Montemys delectorum | reverse complement strand
AAAAAAAAAAAAAATTAGGAACCATTATCTGTGATCGCACTTAGGAAAGAAAAGGCCTTCCAATAAAGCCCAAAGCATCGCTCTTTGGGAAAGCTTGCCAACATGCGTTTAATTTTGTGTAGGAAGAGGTACATTTTTAAATAGACCCCACTAAACTAAGCCAAATCAAAACAAAACAAGAGACCCTCCAAGCAAGAAGAAAACAGATGGCCAAGACCTGGTTAGGCTGCAACGTTAATACTTAAAACCCCACTCCAGTTCCAATAGCAGGTGCTGCTTACACTATTTCTTGAAAAAAAAAATGAGACATTTCACAATAAGCCAGACCCACGCAGATATAAAATATGCACTTCCTTAACCCTCTTTTATTTGTTCCTTTTAAATTAAGTGTCTGCTGATGGAGGCTAAACTATTTACTAGAATACGCTTACACATTAGGGTCTTACACCTAATTATCTCAAGATAGTGTGAGGCAATGTTTGTGTTCTATATCTATACTCATGTATAACTACTATGGAAAACCATAAACAAATACAGACAGAAATAAAGGAGATTCAGAAACCCTGGCCAGGAACTGATCTTCTTACCTTATATAAGCATCAGATTATAGCCTTACAATGTTATATAAATACATTTATTTCTGATGTAAAATGTTTCATTTTTGTTTTTTTTAAAGTTACTATTGGAGTGTGTATGTGTTTGTGTGTATGGTGTGTGTGTGTGTGTGTGTGTGTGTGTGTGTGTGTGTGTACATATATGTACAACCTCTGAGTCCATTCAGTGTTGCTCATATGCATATATTTTTAGGGCAGACCACTTTGTATTGAATAATCAATTAGGGGGCTAATCCCTATGGAAGACTAATTCTCCCTCTCACAGCAGCTGTTAATTCCCTGTAGCTCTCCAACTAAGGGTGGAATCTTGTAAGATTTACCCCCTTCGTATTGGCATGTATTGGCATGTCAACCGTTGTCCTTGTGCAGTCTTGTATAGGGGATCTTAGTTTTTGTGTCAGTGATGTGTACATGTCTGGGCTTTTTTTCTGTTCCATTTCTTAGTTCCCTTGCTTGTAACACCAATATAAGCATGCTTTCTTCTTATGTCCTGAGATAAATATCAGTCATTGTAGAAACTATGTGTTTCCCTCTCTTTAGCTGGTGAGACAAGAGTATATTTGACTCAAGTTCTCTAGAACTTGAATCAGAAATGAGCTAAATCATTTTCTCACCCCTGACCCAATTACTATTGTAGAGAAATGGAATGCACCAAATATGGTCACATGTTGCAAAAATAATGGAAAATATTCCAGGAAGTGTGTGGGTAATTTTGTTGTTTGAACACCATAGTGATGCTTAGTCGGCTTACCCAAAACAAGACAACTGTAGGCCCACTAGGGTTGAATCCTATGGGACCACTGCTGTGTATACAGTCTGCTCCTGAGTTGAATGTCATCCTGTGGTGAATACTTAGCCTAGCTTCTCATCTGCCAATCCCAACACAAGGTCAGTGAACTACGCAAACCATCGAACGGAAATTGCCACTGTTCAAACGAGCTAACACCGCAAACCTGAGGATGAGGCTTTTGAATCCTCAGCTAAATGCCCCAGTGACTGATCTAACTTATAAAATGTTAATGTTCACTGATTCTCTACAGGTAAAACATGGAACGACAAGCCAGCCACTTCCTGAGCCTAGAAAGACGCTCTTCATGCTCACTAGCCTTGGCTTCCATTTATCTTTGGCAGCTTATCTGTTTTATATATTTAACCACACTAAGGAAATTCGGTCCTTCCACGTTTTCTAGTAGGTAGTAAAACTTCTTTCTAGGTTCAACATCTGCCATCTCTCATCTGTTCTTAATATTAAGATAGAAGATGTCTTTCACTTTGGGGGCCCCTCTGTGTGAATTCTGGCTAACCTCAGACACAGGATTAATGATACAGACACAGAGCCTGGTGGTGCTGCCCTGGGTTGGTAGCTTCCTGTTGCAGGGCAGAGGGTTGAGTAGGAGGAGGCTAATCCTTGTGTAGAGTAACTTTAACAGCACAGCTCCAGAAGAGGCCGGACCCAGATACCTAAAGTATCCACAGCCACAGTGTGTACACAATATGTGTTTTGAATTTGTTACCTCTCTAGCCCTTCACATAGGATTATTCCCATTGGGTGCTCAGTATGTAAATTTTGAGATTCTAAATAACTAGTATTTTAATTTGGAAGTGTCACGTTACGTTTATGTAGCTCATTTTATTTTAAAGGTAATTCTTAGGGAGACAAAAGAAAAGGCATTCATGAATATGACCGTGTTCAGATCCGGTCTGTAATCTGAACGCACGGCTCCCTCTTCACTGTGAACATATCAGTGACATCCTCCCAGGATTGAAATGTGAAGCATCCTCTAAAAGAAATCTGACCAACAGGCTTCCCCACAGCTGTTGTTGGGCGACAGAATTCTTTCTCTTCTTTCTTCCTGCCTGCTATACAATCCCATCAGTTCCAACTAGAAAATTCCAAGGAAACTAACACAACATGTCATTAGTAACAACAACTAACTCTGTTATCATTCCCTTCTCCTCCTGGAATATTTTGGAAAAAAAAATCTGCAGGGAGATGACACTGTCTTGTCTCTCACAGTCTTAGGACTCTAGGATGCTTCTGCTGTGTTCCTCAGTCCCCGAGCAGCTGTCTTCTCCCAGCCTCATTGCTGTTGTAGCCTAGGCTACCTTGCAGCCTTTTGGGGGTTCTGCACGCTGGACTCTTCCCACCTCACATCTGTTTCTGAACAATAACCAGGCTTTAGCATGCCATGGGAGAATAATTGACTTTCTGGAAACTCTTCCGCAGGTTTTCTCTGTCATTGCAATGAAACATGATCTCCCTTGAGGTCTACAAGCTTGCCTGTGTGTCCAGGCACAAGTCTCTCCATTTTCTGTTGTTCAATATGGCAGACACACTCATTTTCTTTTTTCACTACTAGAATCGCTTTCTTGCCTTGGGGCTTTTACCTAGATCCTTTTCCCTGCTTTTGAATATTCCTTATTTGTGTGTGTGTGTACATGTGCATGTGTTCGTGTGCGTGCGTGTGTGTGTATGTGTGTGTGTTCGTGTGTGTGTGTGTGTGTGTATGTGTGTGTTCGTGTGTGTAGCTGACTCTGATTAACCAAAGTCTCAGCCCGTGTCACATATGCTGCAGTCCACATGTATAGTGCTTATATATGTGAAGTTTGCCTCCAGTGTGAGAGCAGGACTTCACTATTAGCCCCTGAGGCTGCAGCCTAACTGCCTGGGTTGGAGCCCCTGAGGCTGCAGCCTAACTGCCTGGGTTGGAGTCCTTCTGTACTCACCTGGAGCATTGGTACTCGTAGTCCTCAGCTTCAGTTCAGTGTCCATAGAGGAATCAATATCACTTTCTAAATAGAACTGCTTCAGGATCAATAGAAAAAAAAAATCATGGACAGGGTTACATGGAGTATTTAGTGTATGTTAGGTGCTCAGTCTATATTGGCTACTGCTAGAGTGTCTTAGTTACTGTCTTGTTGCTGTGAAGAGACAATACGATCACGCCAGCTTATAGAAGAAAGCATTTAATTGAGGGCTTTCGTACACTTTCAGAGGGTTAGTCCATAAAAACATGGCAGGGAGCCTGGCGGCAGGCAGGAGGCAGGCTTGGTGCCTGGAGTGGTCAAATTGGGCAGAGAGAGTGAGCCTGTGCCTGACATGGACTTTTGAAACCTCAAAGACCACCCCCAGTGACATACTTTATCCAAGAATGCCACACCTCCTAATCCTTCCTAAACAACCAACCAACCAGGAACCAGTCAACTATATTAGCCTGTGGGGTCCATTCTCATCCAGACCATCGTATATAACATTAGAGGTTTTAGTGTTTTTACTCTATTATTACATCTAAGCACACTGTAGCTGTCTTCAGACACACCAGAAGAGGGTGTCAGATCTCATTACGGATGGTTGTGAGCCATCCTGTGGTTGCTGGGATTTGAACTCAGGACCTCTGGAAGAGCAGTCAGTGCTCTTAACCACTGAGCCATCTCTCTAGCCCTGTGTTTTTACTCTAATGACATCATTTTCCTGAACTTGTTTCCTGAACTTAAAATACTTTTTTGCCCAAGGAATTTTTGCATAACCCCAGGAATATACATATATAAATCAACCACTTCTATATAATAAATCATAAAGAATTTCTCTAAAGCAGTTCTCTGATATACATGTAATTTTATCATTAAAAATTAAAGCAAATTTGCATATTAATCTGAGGGATATCAATGAAGGATTCAGTCTTGGCTGAGTACTTGATGCTGCACGGGGCAGAGTGTCTTCAATATTTCCAGAATTGATGGAAATTTTGATTTTTCTGTCCATCAGTGGTGAGGACACGATTTCACACAAACATACAGTATCAAACAGCAGAAATATGATTAGGGCCAGGTCAGAAGCTGGAAGCTTTGTTCTGTTCCCATGCCAAAATTCATTTAGTGACTTTTACTAAACTCAAACAGCAGTTTTTCAAGTCAAGCATTCTTACACACCATATTCCAAAGATACATTAATTTGATGTATGCTGCGGGTGGCAGTAGAAAGAGACTTTTTATAGTTTGTAATTAAACCATCATGTGTTTGTAAGAACAGAATTTACAGTACAGAAAGATGTACAGAAAAGATGTTGCAGTTCATAACAGAGCCCATGTGATTGAGGCCAAGACAGTGGCTGTTGTGTGATGTGACTGCAAGCATCATGCAGTGAGCATGCATCGTGCGGTGAGCATGCTCTGGGACAACCAAGGCCTCTGCGAGGCTGCACGACGCACCACTGGTGAACACAGCCAGGAACACATCAGATTCATTATGTGTTTGATTTCTTGTTCCATATTGGTGTTCCATGTTCCTAAACCTTGTCTTGCGCCAGATTTTTGTAACCACTGTGTTCAGATATGTGATCCGCACATGGTATCATGACCCACAGTTTAATAAGCTAAACTCCAGAATACTTGGTTTACATGTTAAAATAGTACTCTAGAAATTTGATTTTAAATATCAGCTCCATTGTGAGTCTCACTAAGGGTCTTTTTTTTTTTTTTTTTTTTTTTTGGTTTTTCGAGACAAGGTTTCTCTGTGTAGCCCTGGCTGTCCTGGAACTCACTCTGTAGACCAGGCCTCGAACTCAGAAATCCACCTGCCTCTGCGTCCCAAGTGCTGGGATTAAAAGTATGTGCCACCACTGCCCTGCCTTTCTTCCTTTCTTATGGCAAGTTGGTCACATTAAAATAGCTGAGTCTCTTCTTCACAGGTCAGCTTGAGATGAGCTTCAAGACAGTCAATGATGCTCTCCCTTTTCCATGGCTCTGTATTCATTCTTTTCTTAAGAAGGTTTGCTCGGGAGCCTGTAGGCCTCCACCAGGCTCTAGCCAGTAAAGCTTACAACCCCGTGTAAAGCCGTTAGGATGTGTATAGACTCCTCCTGTCAGATACCTTCTTTGGGTAAATATTTATGTGAAACGAAGCACACAATTTAAAATAGTCACGAAGAAGCTGTGTACTGGCCTTGATGAGTGCCACAGAAAAGTTTGTGTGTTAGCAGTTGCTTTAACAACATCTGGCACAGAGAAATAAAGACGAAAATATACTTAGGTCCTGGGATATTTATAGCACTGCCCGTCTAACCGTTGTGCCCTATTTAGGAATATTTCTTGAGTGAGCTTTATTTTAATGTCGAAGAACGCAGTCATAGATTGGTGGCTCACACTGACTGCAAAAGACACAGGGTATGCTTATGCAGGAAGGACAAGGGGACTCCCTTTGGTTGGAAACCCTGCTATGCTCTGACTTGGAAGGCAAGATTGAGGGAAATGGTATGCTAAGCTTTGGAGGGATTTGCAGAGGAACTTGTCTTTACGGTTTATACACGAGAAACTCCCTTTCAGAATTCTGAGTTGTACCTGTCACATCTGGCATGCCTTTCTCTGTGGAGATCTAGTTGTCACTCCACCAACCAGGCCACGGAATACACATCCTAGATATCTGGTACTGCACAACAATGTGCAGTCGCCATATATTTGACACTCTCTAGAATGTGTACAATCAGTGTTTTAGAAACTAAAACCTAAAGCCTTTGCAGTAGAAAGTCTTATTAATATTTTCACATGTTCTTTTGACTAGCTTCAGTTTTCCCTGTCATAGGAGGCTCCTTCATAGACTTGATTTGCTCAATGACCTTCCCTGGCTTTAGCACGTTGTGGTACGTTTTGTGAACATGCTGGCTCTTACACTAAGTGCTTGAGTGTGGCATTAAAGCCCCCGAAGCCTTTCCTCTCTTATCTCTTAAGTATTTACTGCCTTTGCCGTCCTCCTGTGGTCCCTCACTTCCAAGTCCTCTTCCTTTCAATTCTGTTTCTGAGTACCTGTGTGTTAGAAAATGCATTTGAAATATTTCTAAGGTAAAAGTGAATTGGCTTTTTGAATCTGAAAGAGAGCAAGGGGAGAGATATGGGAGGCTAGAGAGGAAAGGGAAATATAATTATAATAAAAAACCAATTGCTTAAAAAGTAAGTTGCTTCAGTGGTTACCTGAAGGGTTTTCCAATGACTCAAGGATAATAGCCTTTCCTTTCCTTTTTTTTCTTTGCCATTTACTCAACAAATAGCATGGCATTGCTTACTATGCGTTCCTTATTGAACTGGAGACAAGATGGCACCGAGGGAGACATAGGCCTGACTTATGCCTGCCTGTGCTGTGACTGAGGAACGACCCTCCTCACTCTAGCCTGAGGGTGGTCAGGGAAAGCACCCTGACGGAAAGCTGAGTGTTCACTGAAGAGTCTCTGCAGAATGTCCCCCCCCCCCCGCCCATGTGAAGAAGGGAGAGAGAATGGACAGAGGCTGTGGGAGGGGGAGAGCGATCGGATGCTAGGCAAAGGGTTTCCTGCTTCCCTCATCCGTCAGGTTCCTCTCAGAGCCCCTCTCCTCCTGGCGATCAGGGTTCAAGTCACTCACCTCTCTTCTCCAGGGTCAACTTGCGGCTGCTGCTACCATTCCTTATAAGTACCTTTTAGCTGACTTAGATGTGATTTTTCAGTGTCCTTCTCTGCCCCATCACCTCGACTCTGGTTCTCCTCACAGTTGCTTTATCTCAGGAAAGACACCATGGGCACACTGCCCCCAACGATGGCCTTTTCCTTCTGTCAGTTCCTTTGTGCTACTCAAGTCTTTTGGAAAATCTTTCTGATTTATTAACTTGTAACATCCACTCACTTACTCCCCGACAACAACCATCCCAGGTGCTGTTGGCAGCTCAGTACATCATTTCAACAGCCCATCACCTGGCCTCTGTGGAATCCTTTCTCCACTGAGACCCATTCCCTCCACCACAGCAACCAGAAAGACCGCTCAGAAAAAAACAACAACGACTCAAACACTCAGTCACTACTATGCATTTCCTATGCGTTCATTTTTATGGACTAATTCTTGGACAGGAAAGCTTTCTGGCCCCCTTTCCATAGGTTCTCTGTCTTGCGATTAGAGTGACAGGGTTGGGACTCATGGAGGAGACTAGGAGAACACAGGGAAGCTAATGGCATCAAGGAGGGTTTTTCTTACTTCTGTTGCCTGCCGCCGCATCCTAACTATGCAGGGCCATGGGGGGGGGGGGGAGTCACAAAAGAGCCAAGGCACATAAGTCATAGGGCACACACACACAAACACACACACACACACACACACACACACACAAATGCGCGTGTGCGCACCTCTCTTGTGCCATCCGTGGAAGGGGCAGCTTAGGTCTGGTTAACCTGAATCATTCCAGAACACAGGGCCTGCCTACTTGCCTAAGTTGATGTTGGGAAGGGGAGTGTTAGCCTGGCTTCTGATAGGTAAATGAATCAAAGGACAGTTGGAATAGATCCAAGGTTGGTTAGCAGTGCTAGGGGCAAACTCGTTATACTCTAAGGAATGAACTTTGGGGGGGGGGCATAGGGGATGGGGCGCCCTCCTCCCAGCCTAAAAGACATTTCCAACATGTCAAAATACCAGGAAATATAGAAGGAAAACCATGATGGCTACAGTACTTTGGTGGAGTACTTATCTCCTTGTATTGTTTACCTGTCCCAAGCTTGCAAATTAAAGGTCCCTTGTCTGTCTTGTTTGCCACGTAGCCAGAGCTGCCCTATAATGTGCCTTACTTAATAAATGCCCAGTGAACATTAATGGGGTTAAACAGTAGATGCCTTTCTCCCAGACAGACATGCCTCGTGCTTCACCTGGGAATGGTGAGCACAACATTTTTTCATATAGAGTTGCTACATCAACAAGATAATTTATATTTTCCTTTGCCTAAAGCATGAGGGCTTTGCCTTCTTTTTTCACATTAACCAGCCTAGAAGCCATCCCTGGTTACCTTGAGTTCATTTGATTCAGCAGAATGTCGATTGCTTAAGAGACCATCAAGAGAATGTATTTCTCTGCCCCTTGTGCCAACCCATGGTTCTTTTCTGGGTGTTTTGTCCCTACAGTGAATATTTGTCACTGTCTGGAAATGTTTTCAAGTTATCACAACTGGCGTCTCCTGGACCAGGCTGTGAAGCTGTTGAACGTCTTCTAATACAAACGTCAGGGCCACCCTCAAACAAGAACTTACCCAATCTAAAATGCCAACTGAGCTAATGTTGGAAAACCTTTTGTTAGGGGATGGTATCTTTGACAGGCTTAATTAAAAGACCTCACATAACTATATCTTCAGGCTCCTCCACAAAGCAATTACGAGCTAACCAGCCGGTGTCTTAGAAGTAAAGACAGAAGCCCCGAGGAAGAATGAAGTCAAGAAAACACAAACTATACGATGTAAATGAGCTCATTGTTTGAGCAAATACCATGAAAGGAAATCTAAGCAGACTGAAACCCAGCTTGGTGATGCCGAAGAGGTCTGGGTTTAGAGTGAAAACTGAAACGATAAGGTTTTTAATTGACAGTTAAAAAAATGTGTGTATTTAGTTAGTGCGAGTGATGAGGGAGGTGGCAGCAGTTACATGAGAATTCATAAACTGCGAAATTGTTATGCTCAAAACTCAACTTTTCTCTTTAAAGATGTGTGTGTGTGTGTGTGTGCGTGTGTGTGTATGTGTGTGTGTGTGTGTGTGTGTGTGTGTGTGTGTGTGTGTGTGTGTGTGTGTGTGTGTGTGTGTGTGTGTGTGTGTGTGTGTGTGTGTGTGTGTGTGTGTGTGGCTGTGTATGCTGGTGCCCGTGGAGGCCAGAAGAGGGCGTCAGATCCCCTGGAGAAGGAGTTACAGGTAAGTGTGAGCTGCCAGTTACAGGTCTAGGAATCGAACCCAGGTCCTCTATAGGAGCAGCATACGCTCTTAACCAGCGAGGCATCTCTCTAACCCTGAAACTGAAGCTCTCTTGTGTAGACAGGCCACCACCGTTTCTCAAAGCAATGCTTTCTACCTCTGAGGACTGCCTGTCGGGCCTGCGTTCTTTTATCCTCATTGGCACTAACAAATATTGTCCTCTGAGGTAGGAATTTTGCTTTAGGAAGGGAAAAAAAAATAAGTTGTGTGGCCTTACGTTAGTTAGGTGAGTAAAGAAAGCGAGCAGTGTTCTTGACACATCTTTATTAAGATTGAGAACAGACTGTAAATTAAGCTATTGTGCCCTCGAAGTCACCTGAGGAGTTTTAGAGCTGCCCCTGCCCCTTCCCTTGCCATCATCTCTCAGGGTGACCGTGTTCAGGAAAAATGAAACACTGATATGTGTTTGCAAACCATCACTCGATAGCATATGGCTTTCAGGGTTGTGTGCATGTTTGGAAAGAATCCGGAATTTATTTGAAACCAAACCTTTTTTTTTTTTTTTTTTTTTTTTTGCAGAGAGAATATTTAAGATAGACCTCACTTGCACCCTTTCTTTTCTTGACATTTAAGATATGAAAGTCTATTATTATTTATTATGCGTACACTGGTGGAGATGTAGGGACCATATCATGTGTTCCTGGGACTGAGTTCAGGTCACCAGTCTCACTGAACCATCCTGCTGAACTTTATGTTTAATAGTTTTTCCTTTCTTTTTGTATAGAGCAAGACTTGATTCGTTCCTTTCTAGTTTCGTGCTGTGATTTAGCTTATTTAGATTTCAGACACTGGGCTTGTACCTTCAACAAGTCCACAACATTTTTCAGCTCCTCAACAGGGAAAGGACACGTCGTCCTGGCTCACACCCGTTTTATCCCATGGAGCCACTGTGGCTCTCCTGGCATGCTTTGTGTCAGCTTAAACAATCTCATGAGGACGTTAGATCTCTCAGCACAAACTCTTACACGTCTGTCTGGGCACACACCACTTACAGTTTCAGTATTTCCTGACTTTCTTGGATAAGTGTAAGCAGTTCTATTGCAGGGCTACAGAACAGGTCAAGCCTAGTTTTAGGCTCTAATGAAGGGAAGTTTACAACAGTACATCAAATGCTGGACACTCCGACTGCCCCTAAGCACTGTTGCTAGAGGGAAGAAAAATGTTAATGTTTAACTTTTAAGCTATGATGTCACAAATTAAAAATCTGGTCACCCCCAGATTAGACAAGCAATTATGTTGCTCTTCAGTTTCTTTGACCAGGTGCCAGCCTTATTTTGACTCTATAATCCTAAGTTTAGGACCGCTTTTTGTGTGTCAAATCGAGGACTCCATAAGAATAGCTGCCACAAGTTACTGTTCCAACAGATGAATTAATGAGAATCAAGCTACAATCTGTTCTCAAAAACCTACCAAATTCCCTGTGTGCAGCATGGATGATCCCCAGATCCTGGGGGATGAGATAAGTAAGTGTCCCCTGTCTGCCCAGAACTGTCCTGACTTTAAAATGAAAGTCCTCCAGCTTGGGAAACTCCTTAGTTCTGGGCAGTGGGGACACTTACTTATCTCATCCCCCAGGATCTGGGGATCATCCATGCTAAAAGCAGAAGCCTCACATTAGTAAAGAGACAGACAGACAGACCACAGGAAGAGCCACGGAGCAGCTTGGGTAGCCAGACTATTGAACAACTTGCCAGTTTGTGCTGGTTCAAGGGTAGAGTCAGACTTATTTTCTCATGATGGTTCAGGACACATTCCAACCAATAATCACAGAAACACATATGAAGAATAGTACGGATATCATTTTAATTTTAATTTGTTGCACTTTTATTTCTTTTGATGCTAGCAGCCAATGAACTTATTCAAGAAAGCAAGAACCATTTACTTCGTTAGTGATTTTATGTGGTCTATTTGACAGTGATATACACTCTCTAAAAATGTTATAGTTTGATCTTACGTATCTGCTAAACTCACCATAAGGCATCATTCTTTATTGTGTGTAACTGGACAGGAAAGAGGGGGTAGTGTGGCTGTTTCTCCCATTTCAACACTTTCTTGATCACAGTTAGAAAAATACTCAGAAAAGGCAAGCTGTGCCCATTCCCAGGCAGGAGAGATAAAGTGTGTCAGCATCCCACTGTTAGCCAGCCAGAGGTCGGCAGACGGAAGGTAAAGGAGGGAGAGGAAAGGGGCCTCCATCTACAAAGTCTCCCACATAAAAATCTCTAAGTAGGTCCAGATGTCCTTAAAATAAAAATATGTATTCTACTGCGGTGATTATGGTTTTGGTGCACTTCAGATCTGACTTTGAGGGTTTAAGAAGAAAGGTAAGACATCAAACAAAACCAGCACTCTCCTGCCAGAGTGAGGGTTCAGTATGTTCTGCTTCCTGAACACAGGCAGCTCACAAAGCAGCTCACAGATGACGGGGAGGTGCCAGTGGCTTCTATGGTCTGTGGCCCAGTTGTAGAACTCTGGGGGGAGGGAGGGAGGGAGGGAGGGAGAGATAGAGAGATAGAGAGACAGAGACAGAGAGAGACAGAGAAAGATACACAGAGAAAGAGACACACACACACAGAGAGACACACACACAGAGACAGACACGGGGAGATAAAAAGAGACAGAGATGCACACAGACAGAGACATACATAGAGAGACAGACTGAGAAAGAGACACACAGAGCGAGACAGAGGAAGAGAGGACATCTCCACAGCGTGGCAAGGGTCTTGCTGACCAGCATGCTGTGCACTCCTGCTTCTTCCTTTCACCATATGTTAAAGCCCCGCCTCCCCCCCCCCCCTTTATAATCTCTAAACTTTCCTTAGGGAGCTGATTGGTTTTACTTCTTCAGTGTGCTCGAGACTGTAAAATCCTGGGGACTCACACGCGGCCTGTTAGTCTCCCTCGTGACGTTTGTCTTGCATTTCAAATCCGCCACATAAAGAGAATGGAGCATGCTCTCTTTTCTCTTTCCTAATTTCTTGTGTAAAATGTCTGAGAGAGTGTACTGAGTATTTTAAGAGCAAACTTAAGAAAAAGTTTTCTGAGGGCCATTGAGAGGGCTCAGGGGATAGAGGCTTTTGCCATTAAGGCTAGACGACCCAAATTTAGTTCCCAGATAGTAGGAGGAGAAAATCAACCTACAAAAGTTACACTCCTCCCTCACCCACTCCCACCCACACACACACACACTGAATGAATGAATTAATGAATGAATGAATATGTACTTTAAATGTTTTCCATTTTGCTGTAAACCTCAGTCAGATGTTGGGACCCAGCTCTTGGATGGATCAATTGTGTCTTTGAATTGGTCAGTTGGGTTGTTTCCATGAAACCCCAGCTAACACTTTTTGAAACAAATACTCTCCTTCATTCCTCTGGAGAGAAATTTGGAGTTTTTCAGTTACATGGCTACTTGTCATCTGATAGGCGTAACGCATCTTTAAGTATACTGAGGAGTGTCTGGTGAAACACTTCTGTCATCTCTGCATTACTCTTTGATAGCCAGATGGGGGGAATGGTTTACATCAGGCGTAATGTATATTTGAACAGTAAGGTTGCAGGCAGCGTTGTATTGCCTTTTATGGGCAGTGAGACGTGGTGCCACCTTCCCCTTCCCTCCATGTAGATGATAGGACAAAGTGCCTTGTTTCCGTGTCTGGATTCCGGTACAGAATTATTTTCTAAACATGTTTGTGTCAGCAGTCTGAACCCTGTTGAAAGCAGCATTTTCTCTTTAATGCAGAAGAGTGGATGGCCCTTAGCTCCAGCCCTCTTCTATCTGATTAAAGCCACCCGAGGGAAGTTTACTGCCACTAACTCTGATCTGTATTCTGCGGTCTTCGGGCCCTCTGCTCCCAGAAGAGCAGGACCTAAATTACATTAATAAAGCCCCACTCAGAGTAATCATCATACTCCGTAAATTTTCCTCCTTGCTAAAAGGCAATTCTGAACCATGTGGGGCATAAAAACATGATGAAAACAACTTAAGGCATTTGATTAGTTTAATTCTGGAGTGTAGGATGTGTTTCTAGTCTCGACAGGAAGCGTTTTCACAGTATCGTGTGTGTATGTGTGTGTGCATATGTGTATCTGTGTGCATATGTGTATGTGCATGTTTGTGCATGTGTGTGTGCATGTGTGTGTCCATGTGTGTGTACATATGTGTGTGCATGTGTGTGTGCATGTGTGTGTACATGTGTGTGTGCATGTGTGTATCTGTGTGCATATGTGTATGTGCATGTTTGTGCATGTGTGTGTGCATGTATGTGTCCATGTGTGTGTACATATGTGTGTGCATGTGTGTGTGCATGTGCGTGTGCATGTGTATGTGTGTGTGTGTGTGTGTGTGTGTGTGTGTGTGTGTGTGATTTTAAAGGAGAGTGTAACTCAGGAATTACAATAGCAAGTGGTCACTCATCATCACTATTGTCTAAATGACCTTTGCGGTCCAATGCCATGATAGTTTAACGGCTTTGATTAATGTTTGATTTTAAAATAAATGTATAATTTTAATTGCTTGTAGTGACTCCACAGGAAGTTTCCTTAGCTCAGTAACTCTGTAAAGAAAAGGGGAGACTCTTCTTTTCCCACAGCGTTTGCAGAAAGAAGACGTTTCACACACATGGTTTTGATGGTCTCAGGGGAGAAATCTCATGGTGGTTAATAAGACCAGAGCTTTAAAACTTGCTGATTACACCAACAAGATCCAAGCTGTTATTCTCTTGGCTCATGAGAACAGAAGGAAGAACCAACTAGTCAGGCGTGCATGAAAAACCTGCAGTTGACATTGTTAAGGAAGAAGAGCATCTGGGGAGGACGACAATGGCACCTGTCCCCACCACAGGTTGGGAACGTGGCAGAATCAATCACCAGGCTCACCTTGCTTGCTGAGATGCAGGGCTGCTCCCCCTGCACTTCTAACTCAAGTGCAGGAGGAGGATAATTTACTGTTCCAACAAGTTCCAACACAGTGCTCATGCTGCCTGCCCAGGGGCTAACATATACCCCAAGAGCTACCACTTTGCCCGTAGCTGGTCCTGCATTGAGCAAAGTACAGAGAGAAAGCCCTGTACAGAGGGCTTCAAAATGAGCATGTCCCTCTCCTGGACCTCTAACCCCAAAGTGATTGTTCTTCTCCAAATACTATGTTCCTAGGATCATAGTCTTTGCCTGCTTTCTCTTCATAAGCCATGACTATTTTCTTTACCATACTAATTTCTTGTGTGTATGAGAAACCCACCTAAATATGAGTGATGTCACCGAACTGGCACATCATGGCAGTCTGCAGGCAGAGAACAGATGCCATTTCAAGTTACTAAGCTAACTGGCAGAGGCTAGACTTGCCAGGGAGACACCTGCATTGCTCTGTCTGCTTGGGACTGAAAGGATGTCGTGTGACACACCAGTGAGTTTGAAGCAAGCAATCCAGAGTCTCAATCCAGAGTCTCACCTCAGACAAACTGTGTAAAACTGCTGAAGACCTTGGTCTTGAGCTTTCCCGCTCCGATGTGCACTCAGGACTTGGACATTTGATAACCCCATAAGTATATTGGCGATAAGGGTGTGGTGCTCCCCCATCTTCCGTGGAAATTTGGTGCTTGGCAGTGAAAAAACTGGTGATCACGGTAGTTTGGGAGTTTCTGAATTTGTATAGTTTATCTGTAGCATTAGGGTTGCATTGTGTGGGTTGGGGGTAGAGGATATTTAAAAATACCTCCAAAGAATCTCCAAAAAAAAAAAATAATAATGAATAAAAGGATAAGGCTGTTGTTCATTTCCAAGTACATTGGGAATCTAGTTATATCCCCTTGTCTAATCTAGTTATGGCTAGCAAGAGCAGCATCTTTGGATTCTACTGCAGTAGATGAGAACTGGTAACCTGCGTTTGTTTGAGTTGTTCCCAGCACTCTGCTGCTTCCTCCAGAGTTCATCACAACTTTATTCTTCTTTGGCTCTGGCCTCAGGTTTATTTATCTCATTTTACAATGAAAATTCCTGTCTGGATGAGGCTAACAAAGTGTTCATTTGAAGCTGTAAAGAGATCAAACGTTTTTTTCAACTTCTTTGCAACTTTTTTCAAGCCAGACACTTATCAGATACATTTAACCCAGTTTGGAAAGAAACAGTTCTGTTCTCAACAATACTGCTTTTGTAAAGAACCTTAGTGAATTATAAACCCATTAATTTGTAATAAAATACCTTAAGAAGTCTTGAGGAATATAGCTCAATGCTAAAGGACTTGCTTATCTTGTTAGAAATCCTGTCATAGCCTGCATGCACCACAAAGAAATCAGAAATGAGCCAGGCGGTGGTGGCGCAAGCCTTTAATCCCAGCACTTGGGAGGCAGAGGCAGGCGGATTTCTAAGTTCAAGGCCAGCCTGGTCTACAAATTGAATTCCAGGACAGCCAAGGTTACACAGAGAAACCCTGTCTCGAAAAAAAAAAAAAAGAAAAGAAATCAGAAACAAAACCAAACAAAAACTAGTTTTAGATCACAACATCCGCACCAACAAGCAAGTATATTTAAGGATCAACAGCCGTATATTATCTTTTGCTACTTGCGAAAGGATAGGTTTGCTTTAAAATATATCTGGGGTTTTGTTTTGCTGTGGTATGGGGGGGGGGGGTCAACAGATTAGGAGGCAGCTGCCTTGGAAAGATGGTTTCTTTCTCAGGTTTCCTCAAGGAGGGGGGCACATGGGGCACATGGTACCACACAAGACCCACCAGGAAGCCCAGGCCTGTCAAAGGAAGGGGGGAAGGAATGTGCAGGGAGTGGACAGAGCAGATGAGCTGCCCAGTAGGTTTCAGACTGGATTATCTGAGTACTTCTGACCGGCAGGGTGTCCAGCAGTCCCTGTCTATCCAGTAGGCACAGAAATGTGGAGGCAAAGGCATATTGCCTCTTGGAGATTAAGAGTCAGATAGGGGACAGTGAAGAAATACGTTCATGGTTGGCTCTGTATCCATTACTGTTCTTGTCACAGTGACTAAATATCTGACAGCAACAATTGAGCGAAGGCAAGACTGATTTCTGTTCCCATTTCTGAGACTTCAGTTGCTTTCGGTTTATGGTTGCTTGTCCTTCTGCTGTTGAACTGAACATTCTGGCCATCGGGGAGGATCAGGGAGGAGGAGTCCGTCCACTTCCTGGCAAAAGAAAAGCAAGGTGCAACCTCTAGGGTCACTCCCCATCTGTCTGTGTCTTTTAGGAAGGTCCCACCCAGATTCGCAAGTTCCCACCACATCCTAAGAGAGCAGCTTCAGTTGGCTGCTGACATGAATTTAGCTGAATCTGCCATAGTTTAGGAGAGGCGTGCTATTAGCTATACACTTTGCTCTTGCCAAGGATTAGCTAAGCTTGGGAAGGCAGTCACAGTGAGGTTCCAGGCACAGGGAAACAAGAACACAGAAAATAAAGCAGAGGCCTTCTGGTCTCTCTGGGCTGGTGTCCTAAGCCCCACCTTGGGCGCAAGCTCTGCAGCCAGTCCCACAACATCCAGAGGAAGCTCCACTCCCAGGCGCTCTGAAACTCTCAGGATCAGAGGTGAGGAGGACCCAATATCTGTCCCAACACCGGGAGTAACTGGGACCTGTGGGTCTAAGCACACAGGAACTCCACCAGCAGAGTGGCTCAGGTTCCTTCCAGTCTCTCTGGGCTGGTGTCTGGGCCCAGGCTCCACAGTCAGTCCCACAATACCCAGAGGAAGCTGCTGCACTCCCAGGTGCTCTAACAAGCCCAGGGTCACAGGATCCCAGAATCACAGGGTCACAGAGACTGCCTGACTCTGAGGAGTTCCGATACAACCAGGATCACAGGAAGGACTGACTACAGTCAGAATTAGCAAGGGCAGGTAGCACTAGAGATAACCAGATGGCGGGGGGCAAGTGTAAGAAAATAAACAACACAAACCAAGGTTACTTGGCATCATCAGAACCCAGTTCTCCCACCATAGCAAGTCCTGGACACACCATCACACTGGAAAAGTAAGATTCAGATCTAAAATCACTTCTCATGATGATGATTACAGGACCTTAAGAAAGACATAAATAGCACCCTCAAAGAAATACAGGAGAACACAGGTAAAGAGCTAGAAGCTCTTAAAGAGGAAACACAAAAATCCCTTAAAGAACTACAGGAATCAAACAGGTGAAGGAAATGAACAAAACCATCCAGAATCTAAAAATGGAAATAGAAACAATAAAGAAATCAGAAAGAGAGACAACCCTGGAGATACAAAACCTAGGAAAGAAATCAGGAATCATAGATGCAAGCATCACCAACAGAATACAAGAGAGAGAAGAGAGACTCTCAGAGGCAGAAGACACCATAGAAAACATTGACACAACAGTCAAAGAAAATGCAAAAAGCAAAAAGCTCCTAACCCAAAACATTCAGGAAATCCAGGACGCAATGAGAAGACCAAACCTAAGGATAATAGGTATAGAAGAGAGTGAAGATTCCCAATGTAATGGGCCAGCAAATATCTTCAACAAAATTATAGAAGAAAACTTCCTAACCTAAAGAAAGAGATGCCCATGAACATACAAGAAGCCTACAGAACTCCAAATAGACTGAACCAGAAAAGAAATTCCTCCCGTCACATAATAATAAAAACACAAAATGCACAAAACAAAGAAAGAATTTTAAAAGCAGTAAGGGAAAAAAGACAAGTAACATATAAAGGCAGGCCAATCAGAATTACGGTGGACTTCACACCAGAGACTATGAAAGCTCGAAGATCCTGGGCAGATGTCATACAGACCCTAAGAGAACACAAATACCAGCCCAGGCTACTATACCCAGCAAACCTCTCAATTACCATAGATGGAGAAAACAAGATATTCTATGACAAAACAAAATTTACACAATATCTTTCCACAAATCCAGCCCTACAAAGGATAATAGGTGGAAAACATCAACATAAGGAGCAAAACTACACCCTAGAAGAAGCAAGAAAGTAATCTTTCAACAAATCCACACAAATCTAATTCCACCTCTTACAACAAAAACAACAGGAAGTGACAATTACCTTTTCTTAATAACTTAATATGAAAATTAATTATTATCAACAAATATTAAGCGATTGAAATCCAAAAATATGAGGAATTAGAAATTTGTTGATTGTCATCCAGTGATCTCTCTAATTTGGTAATTGGAGAAATAGGTCCAATATTGTACAATCTATATATACTTTCAGCCTGTTTGTGACGATGTCTTTGCTTTGTACAACATAATGGTCTTGAAATCTTGTTTCTCCTATCTCAGCCTCTCTATTAGTAGTATTGTTTATTTCATGTTTTTACACTATACTATGGTTTTCAGAATAGCTTATATATTTCAAAAGTATTTATACACCCAAGGGAGACATAGACAATTAACTTGGGAGGTGGCTTGTAGGAAAGAGAACAACAAAGATTGAGACTGAATGTTTTGCTTGACATTTGAAGCTCTTGTGTCATGTTTAAAGAAGAGGACTTTATAAGTTACTTTTTCTCTGAGATGAATGCTTTTCCAAATTATCACCGCCAATGAACCAGATTCTTACCCACACTTAATGTCTGTGCCACCCTCCAAGCAGAATCATTGTTCATTGAAACAGTTGGTGAATGACTTTGTGGATAGACTATCTTAATACACACACCATTTCTTAAATGAATGCCACCTGTTCTCTGTGGCCTGAGAATAAAGTCACTCACTCAAGTCAAATAGTTTTGACCATAGCAGGAAGTCTGTGTCCAAAAATCATGCCTACAACTCATTCCTTGGTGCAACAGAACTATCAACTCTCAGCTTAGCTACGATGGAGGTAAAATCCTTCGGTGATTTGAGGGTCATTGAAGTGTACAGCCTTATTACAATGAAATAAAGCAGAGAAGAGTGGTACACTTCTGTAATTTCTAGAACTCAGGAAGTGGAGGCAGGAGAATCATCACAAGTTTGACGCCAGCTTGGGCTACAAATCATAAGCCATCATTAAAAAACCCCACAACCATTTCCCCAAATAAACAAACAAATAAGGAATACAAACCAGGCGTGGTGGTATAATCCAGTAATTCCAGCCATTGGGAAGAGAAGAATGAGGAGTTGAAGGGCATCCTCAGTTATATAATGAGTTCAAGTTAGCCAGGGCTACAGAAACCCAGTCTAGCCACTGCAGTTGTGGCTACCTGAGTAACATCAAGCCAACCGTATCAATCATCATCCCGATGGGCAGTTCTAATTGGACTCAAGGGATTGTTACAACAAAAAGAGGGTGGATATCCACTGGAGAGGGCGGTGGAGGTGCTGGGGCACAGTAGGTGAGAGGAACTGGGGGGCTTCTGAGAGCAGTGGGAAGGAAGATGTGGACATCCTGAGGGGTCTGAAGGGAGGGGTTCATACACTCAAATACACTGTTTACATGCAAGGAATTGCCAAGGAATAAATAAAAGATATTCTAAACAACAAAAAGAGGAAGTCTGTTTCATAAAGCAGTCAATTAACCAGTTAATCAATTAACTAAGGGGGACAGGTATTTAGCTCACTGTGTAGAAGCACTAACCATGCAAGCCCAGTGACCTAAGTTCAGTCTCCTGAACTCACGTTCAAATCAAAACAAAACAAAATAGAAGAAAACTGGATGCAGCAAGACACATCTGTAATCTCAGCACCTCTGCGGTGGAATGAGAGGCAGAGATGAGAGGAGTACACAGTACATGCGCATGTACATCATGGGTCCCCCAAGGGATCCTGGAGAATCTCTTCCACGTAACAGGTTTTCCATATAACAGGTCTCCACAAACTCAGGCACTTCCTCCCTGGGGAAAGTCACGTGACCTTCCAATGCAGAACTCTCCCTAGGTGCTTTTGATAGCCAAAGGCCCTTGAGGGTCAGTGCAGAAAAAAAGTGGCTGGATTCCATCATCATACTTCCAGGAGGGAGGTTTCCCATCTCTCCGGTCTTCAGTATGAGCTCATGCGTGAGCCTTGGGCCTCAGATCCAGGCTTGAGTCTCTGCTCCATTTACCAGAATTGTAACTTTATTTTCTTAAACTGGAAAGACAAAAGTAATGCTTCTATATCAAAGATGATTGTTAAACACTCTACCTGTGGAACACACTAAACACAGGAGCTCTTCCGTCATTTTGAGGAGTTAGATGGATACCGGTTATCCTTGTTGATCACGAGACTGTAGCCCATGCCAGATCTCAACCCCCGGATTCCTTTTTTTATTTTATAAAATGTTTCATACCTTCCAGCTCCTCCTCGGCCCATTGGCGGTCGCGTCCTCCCACAAACCTGTCTGCGACTGAGCATGCGCGGTTACTTCTGGTTTACAGTTGAGTGGAGAGGGTCTCAGAAGGAACAAAGACGCATTCCCATCTCAGTGAGTAGGCCACAGTGGCCGAACTGGAACCCAGGACTTCGAGGTCTTGTCCAAGCCTGATGGGAAAGACCTAGAACATGCTACAATTGTGTATTGCCCAAACAGTGTGAACTTCTGCAGAGAGCAGGAAGCGGCAGTGAGCTAACTCTGGACTCACACAAAGGAGCTCTTGTTGGATGTGCAGAGATCGGCAATTTGCATATTATTTCTTGGCCTCAGCGATCCTCAGTGCTTCTGTTTTAACTTTTTTCAAGGCTCTGTGCTCTTGGCCTTCTTGAATGGTGGGCATCATTTCCATGCTGTTCCCGTCTTTAAAACTATGTGAATGTTGCCTTCCCATTAGTCCATCTACCGACCGTCCTCACCACGGCTGGGGTATGATCCCTGTACTCTGGGCAGATTGGAGGAGGAGGTCGGCTTGGGGAAAGTACAAGTGAAATTTAATATTTCAGACACAGTAAGGGCCACGGATATGACTCATTGGCAGTGCTCTCCCTTAGCATTTACTAGCTTGGATACCCAGTACCTTAGAAATAGTCTGAAAAGAAATATTTTGAGATAAGCTGTAATAGTTTAAATCACTTGATTGTAAGTATAAAATATACTTACCTTTCGCTTTGTGAACAAGGTTAATTAATTGAAAAATCCATTACTGAAAAAAATGTCATACTTGCTTGGGAGGCTTAAGGACCTAGCTAGTCACAGGGAGTTTTCTTTGTCCCTTAGACTGTGGCAGGTTAGTAGATGTGAGGGAGGGAGAGGGAGGTGGGAAGGCCAAATGTACAAGTCTGCAGTTTCTGCAGTCCATCTAGTGAATGTGAGAGGGACCCGGGGTTCCTCCGCCTGTAACTCATCCATGCTTGTGTAAACAAGAGAATCACAGAAAGTTCTCTGAGCTTTCCCTGCAGCCTCCAGCCATCTCAGGAACACCCTGTGTGGGTCATCCTGTCCCATCTGCAAGTCAGACAACTGACTTAGGAGAAGAAAACTCAGAAGTTCCTCTTAATCACTGTCCTGTGGCTGGGAAGAGACAGGAGGACAAGACAACTCAACATTGTGGCAGGATCCTGGTGCACATACAGAGGAGTGCTTGTGTGTGTGTGTGTGTGTGTAATGGACTTTTGTTTGAAAGCTCACCCCTAGTGGCACACTTTTTCCAGTTAGGCCACACCTATTCCAACAAAGCCAAACCTATATGAACCTACAGGGCCATTCCTATTCAAACCATCAAACTCTTCAAATGGCTATCCTAGAATTCTTGCTGTTGAATCTGTTTCTAACATTACTCCTGTGTGTGTGGGTGTGTATGTGTGTGTATGTGTTTGTGTATATATGAACTTGTATATGTATTTGTGTATGTATATTTGTTTTTGTGTATGTATATATATTCATATGTGTGTATGTGTGTATATGTTTGTATATGTGTATGTGTATATTTATGTATATATTTGTTTGTGAATTTGTGTATGTGTTTGTGTGTACATGTGTATTTGTATGTACATTTGTGTATCTCTGTATGTGTATGTATTTGTGTATGTGTGTGTATATTTGTGTATGTGTTTATGTGTATATGTGTGTGTTTGTGTGTGTGTGTGTCTGGGTATGTGTGTGCACATCAATCAGTCAATCAACCCTAATGGTCTTCCTTGATCGCTCTCCACCTTCTTTTCTAAGACAGGCTCTCCCACAGACCCTGGAGCACTCCATTTCACCTAGACTGGCTCACCAACAAGCTCTAGGGATGCACTGTCTCCAGTCTCCTAGATATTTTTAAGGGCAAATCTTCCCATGCCTTCCTGGCCATTAAAATGGTCTGACTGGTCAGCAAGCAGTGCAGGAGAATGGGTGTTGCTGTGTTCTGAGGTCACACATTCAAGTTTAGTTTTATTTTAAATATGTTTCCAAAGTACTAGCTTTTACATTATCAAGTGATGTATTTCTACTCAAACATTTTTACTTATGCGTATCAGTTTATCTCTAAGTGAAGCCTCCATAAGACTGGGCTTCAGGCAAACCTGTAGGGCATTTTCTTAATTAGTGGTTAATGGGGGAGGGCCCAGCCCATTGTGGGTGAGGATACCCTTGGGCTGGTAGTCCAGGGTTCTATAAGAAAGAAGGATGAGCAAGCCAGTAAGCAGCACTCTTCCATGGCCTCTACATCAGCTTCTTCAAGTTCCTGCCCTGCTTGAGTTTCTGTCCTGACTTCCATTAATGATGAACAGTGATGTAGAAGTGTGAGCCAAATAAACCTTTTCTCTCAAGTTGCTTGGGTCATTGTGTTTCGTTTCAGCACACAATCCATAACTATGACAACAGGTTCAGATGGACATTGGTTTCCTTTCCCCAGGCAGGATGGGCTAACTGCAAGATGAAGTTTCTGTTTCTCTATCGGGGAGAATCACTACCCTCCACCCCTTTCCCTTCACCGAACCCCAAATATAACTTTGGAAGTCCTTTGTAAGCTCCAGAAAAAATTGCTAAATAGGTTTCAAATGTTAGCCCCTTTGTAGACTGGAGAAAGAGGCAGAGAAGAGCGATGGTTGCTATTATGTTAAAAACTTGGCACAGAATGAAACAAGTTATTTTTTCCCTTGCTCTTTCCATGTGTTCACCTAGAGAAAAAAAAATGTGCGAATGATTAGACAGCAATGTTTCCCTAGTCCCAAAGCAGGTACAGGAGAGAGCAACAGGCCTTTCAAGGTCATCAGAAACATTAGATTAAAGAATATTTGATACATTCAGAGGCCAACTCCAGTATAAAAGAAATTCAGTAAATACAAAAGAAACATGAATGCCAGGCCCTTTCTCTGGTCAGCTTTGAGCCCTGCACTGCCCAGCTTCACTCCTGTGCCCAGTTTCTCTCTGCTGGAGTTTCTCTGGCATTGTTGCTGGCCCTTTTGCCTTGAGGAGACACACTGCCCCCTAGTGGGTTGAATGGAGACCCACAGAGACATTCAATTTCAAGAGTCTGTGTTACTTGGGGAAAGACAGCTTTGCGGAGTTGATGAAGTAATTCAAGACGAAGAGCCTCTGCAATGTTCAAGTGGATGATAAAATCTAGTGACAGGTTGTCCTTGAAAGATACTGGGAGTTCCATAAACACAGGAGGAGGAGGAGGAGGGTGACCAGAGAGGTTGAATGTAAAGAGATGTGTTTGTAAGACCACAAGTGAAAAATCGTACACAGCTCTCGGGAGCTAAAGGAAGCAAGGTGTAGGTTTTCTCCCCCAAAGCACCAGAAGGAGCACTGTCTCACTAACACCTAGATCTAGAGTTTCTGCTAGAACCCACATATATCTGCCTAATTCCATCAAATAGATACATTGCTAGCTTATGTCTCCGATCTTGCCCCTTCGGAGTGCCATGCTCACACCTGGAACCCTCTACCTCACCTCTCTCCTGGGCTGACTCATCAATCTTGGTTTAGCTGAGAGAATTCTTGATCTTCACCTGCCACACTTGTGAATCCCCTTCCAAGTCTTCATCACGAATAAAAGGTGCTACCATTTCCACCTGACTTCATGCTTAATTCTTTTCTTTGGCTCTATCCTCCTCTTAATTTCTAGATGAATCCTCTTGGGTACCACGTTAGTCCATCACTACCACCACAGGCTTCTGATGGCCTACCCGTTCTGCTCTGATGGCCTACCGGTTCTGCTCTGATGGTCTACCGGTTCTGCTCCCTCCCCACCCCTCTCTCCACAGAAGGTGTCTTGGGAAACTTCCTAGAGTAATACTCTGTGTTATTGCCATGCCTAACATCTTCCAGTAGTACTCAAACCAATAGTTACTTTCATTTTGCTTATGTTTGACTGTAATGGTGGTTATCAGTTGGGGCTCTCTCCCCCACACAAAGGAGCATTGATACAAATATGATCTCTTCGAAGAGGCACTTACTACCCAACCGCTTGACTAAGACAGCCTCTACTCTGACTTCTGGTTGCTCTATCACCTTCTATATGCTTCCTAATTGATACGTCATCTTGTAGGTCATGGGTTTGTACTTAGCTTCTGCTCTTAAATTGCCTTCATCTGGATTGATACCAGACATAGGATCAGTGTTCAATAAACACTTGTCTTTCAAATTCCAGACATACAAATATAAAACAAAGGATAATTACTCCTCAAATGTTTGCTATCAAAAGCCATGTGGTGTAGAATTAGAAAAGCAATGTTTGTGCCCTTGTCCCCTTTCACTCTCTGGCTTTTCTGGTGTGTCCTCTGAGCATTAGCTCTGCTGAAAGAGTGAGTTGTTGTCTCTTTGGGGGTTTGTGCTCATGAGTACAGGTTCCTAGGGAGGCCAGAAGAAAGCATCTTGAGCTGGAGTTCGCAGATGGTTGTGAGCCCCCTGATATGGGTGTTGGAAATCGCATCCCGGTCTTCTGCAAGAGCAGTATGGATCTTAACCACCGAGGCATCTATCTGGTCCCTGGGAAACTGTTTTTAAGGAGAAAAGCCACAGGTTTACCCTGAAGAATATATCGATAGGAGTTAGAGAATAGAGAGGAATCATTTTTTAAAAAAACATAAAATGATTAGAAAAGAAAACATGATATAGCAGAGTTTGAAGTCCCATTTACTGACAGAGAGAAGACCAACCATCACTCTGTCAGGACAGTGCTGATGGATCTTGGATATTCTGCGCTCTTGTGTTAAGGTCAATGTTCCTGATCACTCATCTGGGAACAACTCATTTCTGGAAATGCAAAAATTAATTTAGCTATAAATTTAAAAGAAGAAAGTAAACAAAGGTAGGAGGGACAACTGGGATAATATAATGAAAATATCCCTGTCACACCTTCTAAAAACGTTTAATTCTGCTACAAAAATGTTTATAACTATAAAGGGTTCCAGAATAATCCTCCCACCCCTCCTTCTCCATTACTGATTTGAATTTCTAGAAAACTCTGACCAGTTTTTGTGCTTCAAAGTGTTAGCCAATAGAAATCTTTTTTTGTTTCAGTTCATCCTGTCCTTGAGTGGCTGAGAAATCTGAACCAGAGAATGAGTGGCAACATTAGGAACTGGCAAAAGCCTCCATCTGTCGCAAGCTGCTCCAGCACTGTGCCCATGTTTGGGTTTCTCAAGCAAATCCACAGTAGGTTGGCAAGTCCCAATTCTGGAGGGTGACACGCACACTTCTTCTCCTCACTGCCCATTAGCCACGATTCTGGCCTTGGGATCTGGAAACTTGCCGCAGTGTCTAGAATTGGAAGGCGACTAAGTCGAGAACTTAATTACATCGTGGGGGAAACTATTGCTAAAGAACTACAAGGTACCCACAGGTTAGAAGGCTTCATTGTGAGGCTATATTTTGTCTCATGATATGCAGATATAAGGCAGGCAGGGACCACTTTTGAAAGGAGAAGAGAAAGTGAAAAACAAAAAAAAAACAAGCACATTCAAGATAGAACTGGGGCATTCCTTTTGATTCTAAAGAGGCCCCTCAGCAATTCCTTCAGTAGAAGAGTAAAGTATCAAGATCCCTCCCACCTGGGCGAGCACACATGCCCTTAGGTCATCACAGTGAGTATGCACACCATGGGGTCGGTTCTAGTCCTATCTGAGGGTTTATCATCTCGGAACTCTGGAGGCTGAGGCAAGAGGATCATGAGCCCGAGTCTACCTTGAGCTACCTAGAGAATCCCTGTACAAACAAGCAAAGAAAGGGAAGGAAAAAAAGAGAAATATGAGTTAAACAAAGGGTATATTTATACAAGCCATGAGAGTAAGGAACCTTTTATGCTGATATGTAGAATGCATCGATAGCAGCAGTAATAGTTCCATACCGCATCTGTATGCATTTAGGCCTGGCCCAGTGTTTTGTGTTTCTGTGTTTAATCTTTTTAAACACCAGTTCTTCCTTCCTTCCTTCCTTCCTTCCTTCCTTCCTTTCTTCCTTCCTTCTGTTGATTATATGTGGAGGAAGGTGACTATTGCTGGCTTCAGTGTAGCCCAGCCTCAAACTCCTGCAAACCCTCTTTATCTCAGTCTCCAGGAGTGCTGGGATCGTGGGCATGTACCACCCTGCCCAACCTCAACTGACATTTTTATTTGTATTTTAACGTTATGACTGGCCTCTATAGTCCATAAAGCTTTCCTTGCTGGGTTAACGTCTGCGGATCCTCTGACCTAAGAACTTGAAATAAGCTTTTTGCAAGGCTTCCTAAAAAAACCTCTCTTTCCCTCACCCAGGCCCTGTCCCTAGGCAAAATCCAATGGCTCTGATGCCAGAACTTCTCTGTGCTTGGTTGGAGAGTGAGTGCTTTTACTCCAAGTCTGGTCAGGTGGTCAGATGGCTCTCCCTGAGGAGGGATGGAGCCTATGCCGATGTCTGAAGCATCTGCAGGGGAGGAGGCCCTCCCTTCAGCCTGTCTACCAGGCTTTGGAGGACACTCAGCCCAATGCCACCAGATATTGCAGGTGCCAAAAGGAAACTTACAGGACAAGAGAAGGACAGGAAAAAAATTAGATTAAGGAAAGATATTAGCTGAAGAGGTTTTTGGTTTGACACTTAACCTTCCCCTCCTAGTCTCCTTCGATTTCTGTCTGCTCTCCTTCTCTCCCCTGCTCCCCTCCCCCACTCTTGCATCACCTCTTTTCTCTCCCTTCCCACCCCACTCCCCCCCCTTTGACTCTTCCTTAGTCATCTAAGGTAGTTCTAATGAAAAAGGGCCTATGGAAAAGCCACTCATGTGTTCATTCAAAAACTAGCTGTAATGAACTGTAACTAACACTGTAGAGATACAAAATTGTTAAAACAAGAAAACATGTACATTCAAGGGAGTTTACAATCCAATGGTCTTACCAAAAAAAGTTAACCTTTATGTAGAAAGCATGTTTCCCAGGTGCTAGCTGGGGCCTCGGGGCCTCCGGGCCTCCCGACTTCTGGCTTTCCTCTTGGAGGCCCAGATGGTACCCAGGGTTCTGTCCTGTGTGTCACCAGCTCTAGCTTCGTCTTCCTGCTTTCTGGGGAATTCCACATCATGTCCTTGATCTTTTATCTTTGTTCAAGCTTTTCCAGACTCAACCCACACACTCTCTCTCCCCACCTCTTCTCACACAAAGCAGTCTGCAAAGAGGACTGATAATGTCTTGCAAATACTTGAACTGAAAGCTTTTGGATCACAGGAGAGCACAGTGATAAAAGTTCAGACGGCACAGCACACATTCACGTTACGGGGCCCATTTGGTTTCACCACCCCAGGGCCTTCTCCGCTGCCAGTGCGTGAGCCTCTGCCAGTCTTCTATCCTTTCCCACCCTGACAACTCACACCCATTCCTGAGTGGCCTTCCACTTTCTTCCAGGCTCCAGCTTTATGTTAGTCTTGCTTGCTAGTAAATGCCTTACCACCAATCCTCCAAAGTCCAGTTCAGATGCATTTTCTTTTCACCTTAATCTATCCTGGTGCTGAGCCAAGGTGCCTTTCATAGCTCAAGACCCAGTCTCTATTCCCCATAGAAGACAGCTCTGGGTCTAATAGTGGAGAGCAGGCAGACCTGGGGAAGCCAGACCTGGAAACTGCTTTTTGGGGAGGGGGACGATAAATAGCAAGGTAGGAGATAAGGTGGCATGTTTGGTGTTGTGACCTTTGGGCTGCAGGATGAGAGAGAAGCCAGATTATCCATTTCTGTGACCTCCTGACTCTCCAGAAGAGGGTTGGCTGCTTTATGGAATTCCATAATCTTTTTTTTTTTTAAAAGATTTATTTATTTATTATATGTAAGTACACTGTAGCTGTCTTCAGACACACCAGAAGAGGGCATCAGATCTCATTAGGGATGACTGTGAGCCATCATGTGGTTGCTGGGATTTGAACTCAGGACCTTCAGAAGAGCAGCCGGTGCTCTCACCTGCTGAGCCATCTCGCCAGCCCCCCATAATCTTTATGGGTTGCAGGGTTCTTGAAACGCTGGGCCTCTTTTATGGCCCTGGTTTGGGAATGAGGGGTTTTCTTTGCATATAAAGTACATATATATAAGCAATATATATTACCTAAATCTTATAGTGTATGTATGCTTACATAATATATAAGCATGATATATAATTATATTATATAGGCATACGTAAGCAACCCAAAATATCCATGCAGCCCAGAGCTGGATCGACAGCTGAGGGAGGGACGTTCTCCCTCTTGGAGTTCTCTAAGGAAGACTGGAGTTGAGCAAATGACAGCCTGGTTTGTCCCAGTTGTGCAGCCTGTAAAAAAAAAAAAAAAAAAAGGTAAGTTGAATAGATTGATGCCATCCTTGCCATTCTGGAAGCCAGTGGCAGAGTAGTAGGTCCTTTAGTACAAAGCTTGGAACTATTTGCTGAGAAAATGGTAGTATTTAAGGAACTGATCTTCAAAAGAGAGGCATATCTCGTGTCCCTTCTTAGCTAGTTACTGCGCCATAGTAATCGCAAATCTTCACTTAGCATTAAGTGGTTTGCAGAGCTTAACTTGGTGACTTAATACACTCCCATCACAGGCGGATAGTAGCATTTCAGAAAACAACGACGTAGGTGGTCAAGCTTCACTTTAGAACCTTCTGATAGCCCAGTCTATAGGACTTGCTAATTCATTCCTCCTATCCTATCATTGATCTCTGCCGTTTGCCCTGCGCTCTGGGAGGGACCGCCCTGAGGAGTGATAGTTCACTGAGCTTCCCTAAACCCTTGCAGCTGACTTCTAGATCTGCAGTCCCCAAGCTTTCCCAGACCAGCACCTTCCCTTCCCTGTATGAGGACCCGGAATCTGAGCATACTGGCTTCACGTTTCCCACTTTATAGGTTATACTCAGGACCTAATCCTTGGTGGGATTCCTTCGCAAGCCCTTGTTGGCTTGGCAGCTTCTCTGGCCAAACCATCCATCTGAGGCTATTTGTAGAGAACCCTTGACTTCTGAGGAAAAGGGCTATAAAACAGCATCTGATCCCGGCTGTCCAGGGAGGGCCTATGCTTTCCCTCATGGCCTTGGCACTTCTCTGGATAATTTCCTTAGCCATTAACCATGTCCTTAAGACATCATAAAACATGTAGCATTTTATTTAAAGTTTATAATAGCAGGGCCTGGACAGCTATTATCCCCATTTGAGTTTCAACAACCCTTAAACTGCAATCTTAAAAAAAACTACAGTCAACTTAAACCCTCAGTGCGTCTGTGTACCCGTAGCATCTTAGCAAGTGGCTAATCAGTACCCCTCCCCCTCTGGTGGGAAAAGAGTAACAGCCAATGAATTAACTTGTAAATAAGATAGCACTGTGTTCCTGGTGTTGGCTTCAGATCTATGAGCATTCCCTTGTTTGGGCTTGGAGGAAATCTCTCTGGGATTTCAGCCTGGCCCTGGGCTTGCTAAAAGAAGCTAGAACAAAGCAGGCCAGCTGCAGAAACCGAAGCCAAAGAGGTCCCATCAGGAGCCTGATGTGTGTTTTATAAAGAAGAAAGAATTTGCTCCGGGGTCAGGGTCAGGAGATTGTCAGGAAGCCCTTGAAGTTGCTAATGCTGATCAGACCTGCTTGGGACCAGCTGATGAGCAAGTCCCAAGGCAAGGAGGGGCTCCGGCTCCAGCATTGCTGCTCCAGCCCCACTGATTTTCCAGTCTCCTCTTCTCCTAGAGATCACTGTCAAACCAGAAGCCCCTACAGGGTTTCCAGTCTACAAAGTTATATCAACACCTCTCACTCAGTGGGGTAAGGGAGGAACACGTTCTCCAGGCTTTGCAAAGGTCCAAGTGTTATTCTCAGTCATGCTTAGTAAAATCCCTTCCTGGGGCACTCTAGGAAACAGAGGAGCTGAATTCGTGTGGGTTTGTACACCTTGTGGGGAGCAGGGTCCCCTATCTACTTTGGGGGACAGAGTGGGAGAGATAGGGGGATGACAGACCCACCCTTGTGGTGATGTTTTGTTTCAGTGGTCTTAACAGTCCTCTTTTGTTTGCTTTTAGAGACAGGGTCTTACTATATAATTCATGCTGGCATCGGGCACACTAGGTTGCCCAGGCTGGCCTCAAACTTTGATCTTCCCTCCTCAGCCGCGCAAGTGCTAGGATTGTAGGAACACACTACCGAACTTGGGCCCTGGGGTCGCACTTTTGATGTACGTGGCTTATACTGACCTGATATGGATAGAATTTTTTTTAAAAAAAAAATTTGTTTTTGTTTTGTTTTGTTTTTGTTTGTTTTGTTTTTTGTTTTGGAGGCAGGGTTTCTCTGTGTAGCCCTGGCTGTCCTGGAACTCACTCTGTAGACCAGGTTGGCCTCGAACTCAGAAATTCGCCTGCCTCTGCCTCCCAAGGGCTGGGATTAAAGGCATTTGCCACCACCACTGCCTGGCTTTTTTTTTTTTTTTTTTTTTTTATTTTGAAATGTGAGCTAGCAAGATGGTGCAGCCATTTACTCCAAGGACTGCAATTGGAATTCAATCTCCATAATCTATGTAAAGGTAGGAGAAGAAAACCAACTCCTGAAAGCTGTCTGCTGGTCTCTACAGGCACAATGAGGGACAGCTATGTGCATGTGCATCCACTACAGCATAATGGCAGACCTCCCCTTTCTAAGTTGGATATGAACTTTCGCAGAGGCAAGGTCAGACAATTTTGATCACTCTTGGATCTTCCAGGAGAGGGAGAATTCCTTGATCATTCAACCATGACAAAACATTAGACTCGGTAGTCAAACCCCTAGTAATTTGAACTATCTTACGGCAAAATACACACATCCATATACACATACCTAAGTCTCCGTAGGACGAGAAGAGAGAGGCTGTCAGGGTTTGGAGACATCTTGGCCTCTGCAGGTTACTGATCCCAGTGACCTTTCTAGGTCAGTTAAAGGGGGACTAGGGTGGGCATAGACTTGTTGGCCTAAGACAGCCTCTGAAACTCTTAAAATCTTTACTAATTAAATGTAACATGTGCTGATGGTAGATTAGGAACATTTTAGACCAAGTGCCCAGTGCAGCATTTTTCTCTTAAGTATTTTTTAGTTTTACATATTACATTGAACTATACGTCTCTGACATGCTACATAGATAGTTCACTGTACTTTGGAAGTTCTGTAAGGCTTTTCCAATACAATTGAGACTAAAAAGGGGATGTGTTCCTGATCTCTTACATGTATAGTGGTGATTTAAAATAGAAAACAGTTTATAAGAAAAGAAATTTCTTTCCAAATTATAATGAACACTTAACATTGTCAATTAACATTGCCTGCACTTCCCCCTTGTGGTCTGAAGGGAACACTGCATTTTAAAAGCTAAGACTTGCACAAACTAGGAAGAGTCACCTATTTATGGATATTACTGTTATTAATAGAGTATCTCAAAGATTATACTGTCTGGCTTGGGAAACGCCCACAATAAAGTATCCAGGATCTGAAGACGAATGAGCACAATGGACTTTTGCATCTAGATTTTCTGCAATCTGAGGGTTTAAATGATGGATATTCTTTCTACGAGGTCTTGGTATGCCAGCATGGCTCTTGACTTAAAAGCTGATTATAAGGATTTGAAAAAAAGCCATCGTGGGCTGGTGAGATGGCTCAGAGGGTAAGAACACCGACTGCTCTTCTGAAGGTCATGAGTTCAAATCCCAGCAACCACATGGTGGCTCACCACAATTCCATAATGAAATCTGACGTCCTCTTCTGTGTACTCATTTATAATAATAAATCTTGAAAAAAATATTTAAAAAAAAGAAAAAAAAGCCATTGTTTTTAAAATCTGAAAATAAAAAGGTTGAAATGTCAACAAAAATTACTTTACACGAGACTCTGCTTCTTTAGAAATTAGATCAGTGTGTGTGTGTGTGTGTGTGTGTGTGTGTGTGTGTGTGAGAGAGAGAGAGAGAGAGAGAGAGACAGAGAGAGACAGAGAGAGACAGAGAGAGACAGAGAGA
>JADRCD010214699.1:0-17182 GCA_019843815.1 Montemys delectorum | reverse complement strand
AGAGAGAGACAGAGAGAGACAGAGAGAGACAGAGAGAGACAGAGAGAGAGAGGAGTAGGTAGTCATCTGATACATGATCCCAGAGGTTGAGAACCACTGCCCTAGGCATTTTGTTTAATAATGATAGTAAATATTAATAGCCTTCCAAGCAGTTTACTTGTAGCTTGCACACACCCATTTAGCAAAGGCTTTTCTTGAAATGCATCTTGCTCTGGATTATTGATGGATTTCTTCTTTTACCAGTTACATATCACGAGCTTTCCAAGGACCATGCATAGAAACATGGTGGGGAATCATGTCTCCTTCACAGTGCCCTCCAAATTTAGTGCCAGCACTTTCTTTCTGTGATGCTAAGGACCAGACCCAAGGCCTTATATATATGAGGCAAATGCTCTGTCACTGAGCTGTACCCCAATACAGGAAAAGAAGTACCCAGAGTGCTCCCCAACAGAATAGTCAGGAGCCCAAAAGCTTGATTGCTTCTGATCAGGATCGGTGATACATTTACTAGTAATCAATAACTTCATGGTACTCAGTACTGACTTGACCATGAGAATGCGTTTTATTCCTTTTCATCTGGGCCCTCTGTGCCATGATGGGCTGCTGTGCTAGTCAGATGCCCCATCTCATCATCTATGAGCAGAAGAACCCAGCAGAGAGGCCTTCTCCTGCTGTTCCACTAATTGCATGGCCTCCTTTCTCAACAAGGAGAAATGAGAAGCCCTGGAGGAGGCTGACTACAGGCATTAGCAGGCCTTGACTGTGGCCACTTACAAGAAGTCCCACAGAGCTCCATCATGGAGCAAGTCCCTGGTGACCCTCCTCCAAGAGCAACCATGTGGATTCCTGGCCAGAGCTCCCAAGAGTTTTGGCCACTTGGGAGAATTTATTGTGTTCTCTGAGTTCATAATTACAGAGCACCATGTCACGAATTCTTGTGAGGTCCCCCGAGGGGGATTCCTTAACAGCATAATGGAGTCAGTTATTTCCCACATCCTAGACCTTGCAGCCATAGAACATCAGGGGCTGCTCCAAAATGCAAAACAAGCTGTGGTTGTTGCTGTTGGCCATTTTGCCTCTGTACTTCTTGGAGCCATGTTCAGAGCTTGGACCTGGTGTAAGTAATGTTCTTTGATTTAGGATTTAACAAATCGGAAACCCAGTTTGCATCCAAGCAAAATGTGAGTTGCTCTTACATATGACCACTGGAGGGCAGCATAGTCTTAGGAGCGCTCGATCCGACCAAAGTAGGAACTACCCAGGGAAGGTTTATACTACTGGAATTCTAGGACTAAAATGTAAGTGATTAGAAGACACTTCTGAGATATCAGCTCTAATTTAGACATGGAGATTTTTATTTAAGTGTAGTCCATAGATTTTATATCAGATAAAATTGAGGCAGGCATGAGAGGTGAATCAGTTGTATGGCAAGAGATTTATTCTGTGAAATAAAGTGTTAGCTTTAAAAACAGATCTAGTATACAAGAAACTAAAAGCACTAAATTAAAATATAGCTGACAATGAAGCCTGAGACACCAGGAATGTATGTACAAGTCCTTATGCACATCTTGGGACACTGGGCTCTTCACAGCTGACGGATTCCCACTATGGCTTCATCAGGCAGGAAAGTAGGCTCACTCGCTTTTTTTTTCCCCTTCGTATTTGGGGGATAACTTTAGTATAAGTCTGAAGCAAGTAGGAGGGTAGGAGGATGAGAGGGATGAAAAATGCTACTCTATACTTGAAACCCCACCAGCAGAGGTCTCCACCACAGGCAGGGCCCTGCCCATTTCCAGATGCGTTGGATATCTGGCCTTTTATAGCTTTCACGGGACACAGGGAGGAGATGGGATTGAACAGCCGCCAGTGCCGGTCATGTCTAAGTTCTCTTTCCAAATGTCACTGCTTGTTTGGAAGGCATAGGCATTATACACTCACCTCTTCCTCTGTTTCTCTTCGTGGATCTTTCAGAACACAAACTGGCCCTAAAGACTTACCTTAGCCAAAGTCCTTTAAAGCCTGGGGTGTGGCCGAAGCAGATCAGAGAGCAGGCAGAGAATGCTGCTTGCTTGTTTGTCCCAAGGCTGACATCCAGCTACCTTTCTTACGTGCCCAGGGATGCTACTAGTCATCATGGGCTGGGCCCTTATGTCTATTAGCAATCAAGAAAATGCACCATAGACATGTGCACAGACCAGTTTAATAGAGGCAATTCTTCATTTGACAATTTGCCTAGACACACACTCCTCTTGTGTGTGTCTAGGCAATGTGACAATAAAACTAACCAACACATGCCCCTTAATTTGAAATATTTCATATGATGAAATCTTGTTAAGTGGTTTCTAAGTAGCATAAATCTTTGTGATATCAAGGAATCTTGCCAGGCAGTGATGGCTCACGCCTTTAATCCCAGCACTTGGGAGGCAGAGGCAGGCGGATTTCTGAGTTCCAGGCCAACCTGGTCTACAGAGTGAGTGAGTTCCAGGACAGCCAGGGCTACACAGAGAAACCCTGTCTCAAAAAAACAAAAACAAACAAACAAACAAAAAAAACCAAAACAAAAAACTAAGCTTAGAACTGGGTGGGTACAAGACAGGTGGTACTTGTTATCGGTGTTGCTCACCAGGGTCATTAAGAAGCCCAAAGCTTGATGGAGTCTCTATACCAACTGTGGACCACTGGCTTTTGCTACAGAACCATGCAGAGGGCTTGCCATGATGCGTATCCCTGGGCTTAAGCTGAGTTCCACTGCTTCAAAGTCTCCAGGGAAGGATCTAGCCCCGTGATGCTGAAGCAAATATCCCAAAGTAATTGTATGTTCACTGGAGTTTGAGAGCCCTAAGCCTAATGAGTTCCTTCAAGCACGGGGGTGAAGGGGAAGCAGAGAGTCCCCGAGGACTCTCAGCCCGATGTCTGCTCAGTGTTCTTTGGCTTCTGCTTGTCCTTTGCCCCTGAGGCCCAGCTTTGTCCCCGTGTCTGGCATGCCTCATCCTCCTGGCGTTGTTTGTCCTGTCTCCCCTTTCAGGGCCTTGGCAGCTGAGTTGTCAGCCTCTGCTGCCCTACAGAGACTGGCACTGCCCACCCACCCTGTAGATTGCAGAGAGTGGCTCAGACTTCAACAATAACCTCATCTTCTTTTAGTCCCCTCCTCTTCCCGGTAACTGCCGCAGACAAGTGATTATCCTCTGTGCCGTGGACATGGGGATCCTGTAGCGGGGAAATGTTGAGACTTGCATAAGCCACTGACATATTAATAGAGTTAATTTCAAAAGCTCTATCATCCAACTTGGCGCTCCCAGGGACCATTATGTCAATCAGCAAGTCAATCAATTAATCATCAAGAATTTACTGAATGCCAGTTAGACATCCAGCGGGTCTTGTTTATCATCTGCTAGCTGCACTGGGCTCTGTGCAGGGCTGGGTTCTGTGTCCTTACATTATCCCTGATCTAGGATCTAATTCTGTATCATGCCGTCCATAGCTGGCTGTCTTTGTGGTCATCCCAGGTTGCTGAGCTATATTTTACATGAACATCATTGTTTACTGCATAATTTCTCTTGCCTTTAATAATGTGGAGAGAAGGGATAGGTCAGCTGTTTAATCCTCCAGAGTGACTGGCCGTGCAGCAGTCACTGACTCTACTAGATTCTCCCTGGACTGTTCACTAAATTAAAATTAGAAAGTCTAGAGTGGCAAGAGAGATGGATGAACGTTTAAGAGCACTAGCTGCTCTTACAGAGAACCCCGGTTCAGTTCCCAGCACTCACCTGGCTGCTCACAACCATCCATCCACTGTTCCAGTTCCAGGGGGATCTGATGCCATCTTCCAGCCTCCACAGGCACCAGTCACATACACGGTGCACAAACAAACACATAAGCAAAAACACTTATATACATCAAATAAATAAATCATCTTTAAAATGATAAATTCTCAGATGAGTATGTAAGTTTATGAAAGAAATCTTCCTCCTTCCTCCAAATCCATGTACATCCCAAGTCCCAGTTTTAAATCCCAAAAGATTTTTTTGTTTTTAGAGTTTGGAGTCCTTTTCCAGATTAGGGTTAGTATTTAAATGGGGTACATCCAACCTGCAGCCCATGGGCAGCATACATCCCAGGATAGCTAGGAACATGGCCCAACACATTTGACCACAAGGTCAAAAGGTTGAACACGCCTGAACACGCCTGAACACCCCCAAACCCACAATGCCTTTCTGCAATCTGTCGGCTAGTCAACACCTGCACATAGAATATATTCCCAAACGTTCATCTTTCCCTTTATTCTCCAACAATTATATAGTGATGCGTGATCACTAACATACAACCTAGAAAGCCACTTAAGATTTCTGTTCGTTTATTTATTTATTTTTTTATGAGTCAAGGCACATAAAACAAAAATGATCTCTTGAAATGTCAACTCAAATTGGAATTTCTGTGCCAAGAATGCCATGTGCATCCTTCTAGGTCACCCTGAGTACTCTAAACATTGTGGATTGCCAGCAAGGACTAGCCACCTCAACAAACCAGATAAGGTATGAGTACTTTAGACTGCCTCTTTTCTGAGAATTCATAAATCTTAAAAGTAGCTCCAAAAACTTGACTCCACCATTGACTGCACATTGATGGTACCAAAAATTTCTATGGGAAATGTCACCTGACTCCTCCCAAGTTGGAGACATGGTAACAGCCATATATAGTTATTTCTAATAATAGCGGTGGTCTACAGTTTCATCCATGACAGATTCTGGGGTACATTTAATAATAATTCATGCCACCATGCATTGTGGAGAGCACAGTTCTCTGAGGAGACCTGGCACCTGGTTTTGCCAGCTTTTCTCTCCACACTCCATTTCTAGCTGGTGGTGTGCATGCTCTTTCCTTTCCATTGAACAAATGCACTGGCTGTGTAGGAGGAGCCAGGAAAGTTTATTTTTTCCATGTGATAATGGTATTGCTCCCTCAGCTTCCAACAGCTTCCCCTACCAACACCTCTGAAGGGCCAGGAAGCAGCAGTGGATTGCTGCTGTCCGTTTCTGGGTTTTGCAAATGAGTCTCGGGCTCCACTCATAAAATGAGAGCAAAGTCAAAGTCATTTGGATTTCTCAGCATCCATGTGGCTACTTTATGTAAAACTGCAAACAAGTATAATCTCTAAGGAGTTATTTGGATATTTATTGAAAGAAATTTAAGAAGTTTAAATCATGTTCATGGGACAAATTAATACATGTAGAATAAAAGATGAGCTATGATTTTCTTCTGGGAGTGGGATAAAGTTTATTTTCTTTCATGGCATAGAATAGAATGTCCAATAATGTCAGGTAGAACTTGCTATTTCTTTTGAATTTTGCTTTGGTGTAAAGCAGGCATAATTGTTTTTAATTTTATTTATTTGACTTGTTAAAATGGACCAGGATCAGAGCTCCCAGGTTCATCTGATCTTCCTTCCTTCCTTCCTTCCTTCCTTCCTTCCTTCCTTCCTTCCTTCTTCGAGTGTCTGTGTGTATGTGTGTGTGTGTGTGTGTGTGTGGTGTGTACTGTTCAAGAATCAATTGTCTCTTCCTCCTGTTGCTGCATTACACTCTAGCCTAGCTAGCTTGTGAGCTTCTGGTCAGTTTTCCTGTCTCTATCTCCCATCCCACACTAGGAATTCTGGGATTGGATAAGTGTGTCACTGCATCTGGCTTTTTATGTGAGATCTGGAGATTAAATTCAGATCCTCAGGCTTGGAGGCCAGGGCTTTTACCATCTGAACCACTTCCCAGCCCGAGATCCATTTCCTTATTTAGCAGTGACTCACGTGTGAGGAGAAGAGGTTGTCTCTGACTATTTAGATAGATTGCCATCTAACCAGACATGGCCAGTGTGAGTGGAGACATCACACGTGGCCTCTCTCATCTCCAAAACTGGGCATGAGCTAGTGATATTTCTCATCAAAACTTTTGGTAAGATCAAAGCACTATAGAGATCCGGGCAATCTTTATGACCACCGGCTCTATGTGTGGGTCTTTTATATGACTTCTGTGTTTTCCATAGCATAAGAGCTGCATATTATTATCATAACCTTAGGAGAAGGATAAAAATTCAGAAAAGTTATCTAACAATGCCTAACAATTTTTCAGTAACTCTTCATGAAAATTAACATTTGCTTTCCTAAGGGGAACACAGTTGTTACTAAATGAGAGGATTTGAGTTCAAACTTAAATACCATAGAATGACTTAGGTAACAGACAATCTCAGTTTTAACACGAGGTTTATTTTAATCGTGTTTATTCAAGGAGCTATGGCAACCATTTATAGGCTATATTTGCTAATATTGCTAAAGTTAGCATATGAATGTTCACCCATGTGTAGCATTGTTTTTTTTTTTTTTTTTATGTTTAGTTGCTGATTCTTTTACTTTAGGCTTCCACATTGTACACTGTCATGGTTTTATGGTAATCCCTAGGCTAAGAGCTCACTTTGTCTGCCCTGTGGTTGAGAAGGAGTTAACAGCAAGGGACATGAATTTGTAGGGAAGCAGCCCTGCCTCAGGAAGAGCAGAGCACGTCCCTAAAAGCACAGGCTCACAGCACAGCCTTATACAGCACGAGGAAAACCTAAGTAAAACCCAAGTCAGCATAGCCTTATACAGCGCGAGGAAAACCTAAGTCCAAACGTGGGGTTTTCTTTGGGCAGCACGTTTGGATCCTGGTTTACTTTGACTGATGTTTGTACAACCAGTGGTTTAGAGACACTCCAAAGATGTTTTCCTTACCAATCATATATGTTATAAGTAAGTAAAGAAATGCACCTGGAAGAACTGAAATGCTTATTTGAAAAATCAATAAATGGCCACTCTTCCATTTATGGAAAAGGCAGGAGTTCTGTTTAGACAGTGATGAAGAGTTTCAAGCGCAGACTTTCTGAGTACCCTCTCCCCCAGATTATAGTGCACAGAGCCATAGGAGCCTCCCATTGGCCCTGCTCAAGCACCACCCCTACCCCAGCATCTCTGGACCAATCTGTTCCTAAGAGGGTCATCATATACTTCCTCCTCCTCCTCCCATCAAAGCTATCCAGTCACTTGATGACTTAAGTCCTCTCACCTAGTAACAACTGTGTTGCCTTTAGGAAAAACAAGTGTTAATTTTAGCAAATAATTATTGAAAAATTGTCATTAAGTCCTGAAGGGCTTCACTCCACCATTGATAGGAGGCTCAATTTGATGAGAATTTTCTTAGAAAAGCATTCCACTCATGTTTGTGATGAACACTAGCAGGTTGTTCATTTGGCCTCCTCAACTGAGAAAAATGGATGGATGGGTGGAGGGATGGATAGATGGATAGATGATTGAGATCATTATATTGAGTTTTGGAAATTGAATGGAAGAGCTAATGCTCTTACCTGCATTATTAAATGTTTAAATTCAAGAGGTATACAACTCAGGATACTTCTGCTTGGTGATTTTGTCAAAAATGCAGATTATATCAAAAAGTGAAGAGCTCTGGGTCATGTTTGTGCCTGAGATGGTTTGAGAGCAGAGTGTGGGTCTCTGGGGAAATGAACAGCATGTATGGAGATTTTGGTAGAGCAACTAAGTCCAGCCGAACTTCTGGCAAGCGGGGATCCAGAGAGTCAAAGTGTGACTAAAATTAACTCATGATGCCAAGGCATGGTGGTGAACAAATTTAGTCCCAGCACTTGGGAGGCAGAGGCAGGTGGATCTCTGTGAGTTCCAAGCCTGCTTGGTCTACATAGAAAAATTCCAGGACAGACAGGACTATGAATAGAGACTGCCTCAAAAAACCAACAACAAAATTAGCTTATAATTCTAACCGTGTTTGCCCAGCTCTTGAATAATTTCATATGTGACCACATCTCCATAGCAAGCCCGAGAACTTCAGAAAACAGAATGTGTGCCAGGTTTGATTTCCCCAAAGGATCTGGCACACAAGGGCTCACCTTGTTGGTTGACTGACAGCCACTGCTAGCAGTGACCTCAGCTGCAGAAAAGGGAAGGAGCTGATGTTCCAAGTCATGAAGGAGAATGACATACAGGCCTGTATCCTGGCACATCACTGATGGCCCAAGATAGAAATATCCTATGAGAAAGATACAAGTCAGATCCTCCCAGTTTGTGGGGATCTTGTAACAGAGACAGGAGATCTGGTGGACAAAATTTCAGACTTTGTGGAGGAGTCCCAAAGTGTATTTAGGTGAAGACATAAACAGACATTTCCCAGGGATTACCAACAGTTCCTGAAAATGAGCTTTGGCACTGCAAAGTTCTCTGTCCTTCAGAAAACTTATCACCACTCTTTATGTCATTAACTCATTCACTATTCACTCCCATATCTAATTTATATGTTAAATTTGGTGTGACAGGTACCAATGCTTAGTGCTACAAATAAATGAATAATATGTGTGATCTCTACCTTCAAAGCTGAAACAAACTTTGTAAGCAGATAAAATAATACATCAAATATAGCACCATGTATATTTTGGTACCATATTTATTGACAATGTGGCTTAATGCAAAGGGATTTTGGAAAAAAAAGAATTAGATTTGAATATAGATGTAACCATCCATTTTGCTACATGGCTTGAATTTTTTATTTAATCTTTTATTTATTTATTTATTTATTTACACTCCAAATTTTATTCCACCCCCACCGTCCACCCTCCAACTGTTCCATATCCCATACCTCCTCCCCACCCCTCTGTCTCCATGAGGATGTACCCACCCCCTCACCTCCCGCCCCTCCTGACCTCTAAACTCCCTGGGGCCTCCAGTCTCCTGAGGGTTAGGTGCATCTTCTCTGACTGAACCCAGACCCGGCAGTCCTCTGCTTTATGTGTGTTGGGGGCCTCATATCAGCTGGTGTATGCCTCATATCAGGTTGGTGGTTCAATGTTTGAGAGATCTCGGGGGTCCAGGTTAATTGAGACTGGTGGTCCTCCTACAGGGTCTCCTTCCTCCTCAGCTTCTTCCAACTTTTACCTAATTCAACCACAGGGGTCAGCAGCTTCTGTCCATTGGTTGGCCGCCAATATCTGCATCTGACCCTTTCAGCTGCGTGTTGGGTCTTTTGGAGGGCAATCATGAACTTTTTGAGCTTGTTTTCTCATCTGTAATGATGCCTGTCTTGAGAGCCTGCTGAAAGAACAGATTAGGAAGCATAACAACACACACAGTGCACACTGTACATCTCTACGACTCCCTTCCCTGAGCGTTATGTTTATGGGCAAGCACGAATAGCTACCTGTTAAAGAAAGTAGACTTCATGCAGTAGGTAACACCTTTGTTTGTAATCATAAAGAATAAAATTACCTCCTTGTTTAATCATTTACTCATCAAATATTTAAAGCATGTTATTTATGTACTAGAAACTATACCAGATGTCAGGGGTAGGGGTGATGGGGATACAAGAGACATGGCCCTGGTTCTTGTAGAACATGGCTTCCAGTGGGAGGCACAAACCAAAGCCGAAGAAATGGACATGACAGAAATGAGCTGGGAGGTTGGCATGGGGAAATAGGACTCTTACATATTCCTAGACACTTCCAAGACTCAGCGGGACCAAGACAACTTCCTTTGTTTAAACATAAAATTCCACAGGCAAGACATCGATTTCAAGACCTTAACCTGAATTTTCAAGGTGGAATTCTGGCCTATTCCAATGACTCTTTTGTTTTGCTTTCTTTCTTCTCTCTCTTTCATTTTATTAAACATTTTTTTTTTATTTTGTGTAAACGTTGAGGGGACAGAGCATGTGTGCAGGTAACATGATACAGATGTGATCAGAAGACAACTGGATCAAGTTGGTTTTCTCTCTCTCAACAGGAGCCCAGGGTTTGAACTCAAGTTGTCAGGCTTAGCAGCACTCACCTCTCCTGCTAAGCCTTCTCATTCACCCTGGCTTTGTCTCTCTGAGACAGTAGCAGTGTAACACTTTGCATCCACCATGTGGTACTCAGGGATCAAACTCGGGTCATCAGGCTTACAGTAAGTGCCGTTACCGGCTGAACTGTTTTGTCTGGCATGCATAAGATTCTAGCTCACATCTCTAGAACTGCCTATAGCAACAGCAAAAACAGAACTCACAAAGGGAAACCATCCTTTACAAGGTAGAAATCCAATCGTAAATGAAACAGAGATGTAGGGCCAGCCATTGGAAAGATGCCTGATTTGAATGGATCAAATTTTATTTAGAAACTTTCCTTTAGACATGTCAATCTCACTATCTGGGGCTTCTTGATTTTTGTTTGGCTGCCAACTCAGGTTCTAAACACATTCTGTTGGATCTATCCATCAAGGGCAGCTTGGTGCCTGTCTGCACGCTTTCTGACATTCGATGACTGAGCACTCTAGTCCTGGATCCACATACGACTCACTGACACTGGAGTGTAGCTCAGCAGCTTCCTTGCCCCCTGCCTGCCACATTTTGCTCTTGGAACACACTTCTCTTCAAACTCACCTCCCCCCCCACCCCCTCCCGTCCCGCCAACCCCCTCCCCCGCCCCAACCCCCTTACCCCATGTAGCCTCTAATACAGCAAGTGTTCTGAGGTCGGGAAATCTGATCACTGATTTCAGCAGCGTTTTTCCCTCCACATGGGTTTTCATTTGTTTCTCATTTGAACTATTTTTTTTTTTTTTTCTAATTTTAAAGGTGTGTCTGATGATTCAAGTAAAGAATGTTCTGCTATGTTCTGATGGTGAATTCTACCCAATTAACAAATGTAAGCCCTAGGCCCACAGTGATAGAAGTGCCTGTTGATTCTGTGCTTTCCTCCTCATCAGCCCTGCATACAACCCCTAAGACCTGATGCTGCTTTCCTTCCGTTCTCATCGAACATTCGGCTCTCCCGGGAGGCCTCGGAGCCAGCTTTGACCCCATATTAGGCTCCTCTTCGGCTTCTCATTGACAGGTAGCTTCACAGAGAATCTAATTCTCTTCTCTGATGTGTCTTAACTGCCCAGAGGGTGAGGCAGGCTGCCAGAAATACACTTGATGTCTGTGACAGCTGGGTCAGCCCAAGCAAGATCCACAAACACACGTCATAGTCCTTCGCTGGGCCTGTGGGCAAGGCAGGTATGTGGCCACAGGAACATGCAGGAGAGGATCGGCTTCCTAGGCGGATCCCCTGTCAGAAATTCAGATGGGAAGAATCACCGGGCTGCATATTCAGAGCAAGTGTCTTGCTTAGGTCACCCTGACAGAAGGGGGCTGTCTAACTCCAGAACTGAATGGGAGGGGGCAAGGATGGAAACAAAGTTGTTTTGGTGGGCTTTGGACTCGTCGGACTTCTGTTGGGTCACAACTGAGCTAGGAGAGGTGACCGGTTGCTTCAAATGCTCGGCACGCAGCAGTTCATCATCTGGGGGGCGGGGGGGGGGGGGGGGGGGAGTGCTTTATAGTTTGTAGTCTCAATGACAATGGAACAGAAATGACCAGAAATGGCACAAGACTAACAGTTAAGTGTAACATAACTGACAGTAACCTGGAGTTAAGCACCCCAGAGCATTGTGTCCTTCCTTAAGAGTTTGTCTGGCTTTCGAAGTCAGAGCCTTTGCTCTCCTATGTAAGAATGAGGTGATCTCACAGAAGAAATGTTATACCCGGAGCCCATTTCTCAATTCTCTTGGGCTTTAGGAAGATTTTCGTTAACCACTGACCCATGAGCCATTTGCTGGTCATTCAATCTCAGAGCAATGAAGAGATGCTGGTCATCCCAGCAGTCCTTCAGCATGGGCCTTTGTAATGAATTGTAAAGAATTATAATGTAGGGCTGGAGAGATGACTCAGTGGTCAAGAGCACTGACTGCTCTTCCGAAGGCCCTGAGTTCAAATCCCAGCACCCACATGGTGGCTCACAACCATCCATAACAAGCTCTGATGCCCTCTTCTGGAGTGTCTGAAGAGAGCTACAATGTACTTACATATATAATAATAACAAATAAATCTTTAAAAAAAGAGAATTATAATGTAAAGTAGAAAGTCATTTCTTTAAAACACTTCACTGCTCTATTGCATAAGGTCGTTCATTATCCCCGTTGATGTATCATTTTGAAACATCAAAGCCCATCCCCCTACTCCCACTGACATACTTCCTCCAACAAGGCCATACCTCATAATCCTTATAATCTTTTCAAATGATGTCAGTCCTGGGTGACTAAATGTTCAAACATATAAGACTATGGGGGCCATTCTCATTCAAAGTACCTCACTGTGACATGGAATAGCTTGAGACAGGCTGCTGTTTGATCTGCTGCAAAGGTCCGGAAGAACTCTCCTGTGGTGCCATCTGGGCTTACACTTCTTCTGGTTGGGATACTTTCAGACGTTATTTCATTATCATTGGTTGTTACAGATCTGTTATATCTTTTAAATATTATTGATAAGTCACTTATCTTGGTTTAACTTTGGGAGGACATAAGCATTGAAAACATCATCTATTTCTTGTAGATTGGGTCCCAGTGATTTTCTGGATGTCATTGGTATTTGTTATAACATTTCTCTTATTTCTAACTTTGATAATTTGAGTTCTTTCTCGCTATTGGTCAGTTGAGCTAGGAGTTTCTTAAATTCATATTCTTAAAGAGTCAACTCTTTGAAACAAACTCATTTCTCCAAAACTTCAGACGCATGATGCTATTCAATACTTGAAGGAAAATATAAATTCTGATGCATATTGATCTCCAAGCCTAATGTGCCTATAAGGTGCATGGTGCAGATACCATTTACTGGTTATCTACAGTGTCATTTATTCCTACTAAAACCTATGAGCTAGCCTTTATAATTTATAATTACATAAGTTATCCAAAGACACAAACAGTAAGTGAAGAGTTTCTGAACCTTACCTTGATTCCCTTCATTTAATGTGTCAGTACAAGTAAGCACCAAAGTGTAACTGTAAGCAAGCTTTGTCTCAGCCTCGCTTCTGAAGTTCACTTATTTAATTACAGGGGTGCTGATGTAACATTAATCCCCATAATCTTACATATGCTGTTCCCGCTGAGCCATATTGCTAGCCCTGCTTAGATTTGAATCTTAGCTGTGTTTCTTGGGGCAAAAGACGTATGTCTGTGCCTTTATCATTTGTAATGTGAAGGATAGTAATGGAGTCCCATATGGGTGTTTTGAAGAGTAAACACATTTGTATACTGGAAGAAATACACAAGCCATTATAAAGAATATGTTTCAGCTTTAGTATATTCACTAGCCCCCCGCCTCTTTCTCCCTCCCTCCCTCTTTTTCTCTCTCTCCCTCCCTCCCCCCTCTCTCTCTCCCCCTTTTCTCTCTCTCTCCCTCTCTCTTTACCCACACACATACACAGACACACATACACATACTTGATGTAGTTGCACACCAACATACACAGACACATACAGATACATACACACATACACAAACCCAACCAAATTCATCCTAAGCAAATTCTTTCCTAAACTTGTTTTCCTGGCTTTGCTGATGGACTTGTCATCCAGGAAAATTTTCTAAACTAAAAATGTTCATGTTCACTTAGTACTTCCGTCACCAATGCCAGTTCCTAAGTTCTGTTAAATTCATCCTGAAAGAGTACCGTAAATATCTTCCCACCCTTCAGCGCTGGCCTCCGCAACATGAGTGCATGGTGTTGTCTAACTCAGGGACTGTAACCCCAAGCACTGCTGAGTACTTCAACTACAGCTGGTACAAACTGAGCTGTGCTATAAGGGTTAAATACATCGTTCCAAAGACCTATGACAAAGTAACATAACATTTCATTAATGTTTTTTTTCAATATGTTAGACGAATGTTTTGGATACATAGGGTAAAATATTTAATCATACTTTTTCTTGTTGATCCTGGAGATCAATACCTAACTCCCTTCGTGTGCTAACCATGCTCTACCAATGCGCTTGTCCCAGCCTGTCTTTGTCCTGGAGACAAGCGTCTTGCTAATTTTCTCAGACTAGTCTTGAACTCAGTTCTACTGCAGCCTGAGCGGGCCCAGGGTTATGTGGGTTTCGTGTTTTGCACTGCATGTCTGTGCCACCAGGCCTGGATTAATATAAGTATGAAAGTGAATTTTACCGGTTTCTGCTTTTATGACGGCTTCTGAAAGGTTTAGGGCTGTGGGCGCTAGTGTTGATGGCTTACCTTCGGCTTCTGTTGGGGTGTACTGGCCTGGACTTTTCCTAATGTTCTCTTTCATTTATCTCATGGGTCTGCCTAACCTCGTTTTCTTCTGCTGTGTGGCAATTCCTTTGTCCACACTGGTTCTAAAAGTACTGGCCCAAGAGCAAGCAAGCCAACGCGACACAGCGTCATTTGTACTGACGAGCCCTCGCTAACTCCTGTTTCCTACGATGGAAATTCCAAACCGTACCAACTCCGAGGAGCTTTTCCCTCCCCTCTGCCTCTCTAGCCTCGTCTACGTGGCTCTCTGCCTCCTGCTTCACACTTTGGGACCCTGGGCTGTTCTGGGTCTTGAGTCATTCACACATTTTGGAATTTGCACATATCGCCCCCTTTGCTTTGAATACACTTCCCCATTGTGCTCATTTTGATGAGTTTTATTTCTCTGCCAAAATTGAGCTCAGACTCAAGCTCCTCTGGAATCCAGGCTTCCCAACAATGCAAACCTCTATTTTGCCATAGCTGTGTCATTTTGTTTGCTATAAAATGATGGCCTCGCTCCGAGTTCCAATCACAGGCCTCACTTAGGCCACTGACAGAGAACAAGTATATATCATACCCTCAACTACCTGGGCTTCGATAAGGAAGTGAAGACAGCTCTTGTTCTTTAAGAGAGAAATGCAGGTTTAGAAAATAAAAATAAGCAAACCAGTAGGCATAAAGCATGTTAGGAGGTGAGACCGGGGGGGGGGGGGGGAATGCCTGAGAAGTTGATTAATTTTTAACTAAAATTTAGGGAGAGATGTAACAACTCAGGGCAAGGATAATTAATTACCTGGCGGTAGAAGGTCTTCTCAGGGGGGCCTTGCCTTTGTAAATCGTAGCTTAGCTGGGGCCTGGCCCTCAAGCATATTCTGAAGCAAGCATGCCAGCATTCTACAACGTTCACAGCTGCCGCCTGAGGACAGAAGTTAACTAGAAGTCTGATTTTCTGTCTCCTTGGGAAAGGAAAAACATGGGCAAGACTGAATATGCATTTTCTGGGGCTGCTGCCTCTTCCTTTGGCGCGATACTAGAGTGAGGCTCAGAGATGGGTCCACAGCTGACTGCAGGCCTCAGGTGCCTCTCACCTGCCCTGGCCCTGGGCCAGCCAGCCCTTCCTTGGGGGAGGTTTCTTCCTGGCCAGTGCTTTTATGGGCACAGTTTGTCTCTAGGCTCTTCTCTAATTTCTATTTCTGTCCCGCCCATTCAGAAAGACACATTCTTTCCTTAGCTACGTTAATACCTCCATTTGGGCTGCCCTAGCCTCGGCTCAGTCCGTTTCTATGAGGTAACTCTGGATAGCACTTGTCTCATGTTACTTGGTATCCGAGGTGAACCGCGGAAGGCAAGCCCTTCCCATCGCTGCCAAGGTCTGGGCCATGCCTGATTCCTGCCGCTGTGCCCTTGCCCTGGGGAGCTGGGGAGGAGCAGGCAGGCTTCTCCAGTGAGGCAGGGTCAGAACCCCAACCCCTTCTCCTGACAGGTGGGAGGAGGGGTCATGATACTGTAGCTACAGCAGAGCTCTTTAGGTTGGGTTCACTTAGGACTTGCTTACAGGCCGGCTTGGTAATCACACTTTTGTGAAGGCACATGTCACATAATTGAGGGAAATCTCCAGTGTCTAAATTGATGTCCCCATTTACTGAATATCCCTAATTGATCTACCTGGTGCCTTCCTTCAGTTCTAGAGTATGTGCTTAGCACAGTACACAGGCTGTCCTGACGACTTCCGGGCAGTGTACCTCTTTCTAAAGACAAAGAGAAAAGAACTCTGTAATTGGCTATTTTTTGATTTCTGGGGAGCAATTCTGTTTCCAAAGACACAGGGACTAGAACTCTGTCATCTGCTATCCTTCAGATTATTTAGTGTGTGCGGGGATGAAAAAACTTGGCAGGGGAAGTTTTGTTTTGTTTGTTTTTAGAAGGTGTTTTTGGAAGATAATTTTGTAATTATAGTTATGTACAGAAAACTTAGTACACATTTAACCCAGTTTAGTGGAGAGTTCTTTAGCCTTTGCCTTTTCCAGCTTGGCAATGCGAGCCACAGACTTAGGACCCAGGACATTGCCTCCCCAGTGGCAGTGGATCTCATCATATATGTCATAATAATTGGTCCCAATAACTTCCATCAGCTTAACCAGAGCACCCTTCTCTTCTGAGTTAACCAGTGTGAAGGCAACAGTAGTGCATGGGCTTCCTGTGGACCAGGCGCCCCAGCCGGGCCTTCCCCTTGATGATGTGGTAGGAGATCCCCATCTTTCGACACAGGGCAGGCAGGAAAACCACCAGCTCAATGGCTGTCTACATCATAGGCAGTCACCACCAGCTGAGCCTTCTTGTTCTCCACCAAGGTGGTGACTGTATTGACTCCTGCTCAGAGGACAGGTGGTCTCTTAGTTGGGAAATCCCCTTTGCCAGCAGCTCTCTTCTCAACACGGGACAGTAGCCTTTGTTTCTTTTCTTGCTTTGTCTCTGGCTTATACTTGTGGGCAAGCTTAAGCAGCTGAGTAGCTGTTTGCCTGTCCAGGGCCTGGGTGAACTGGTTAATGGCAGGAGGTACTTTGAGCCACTTATAGAGGATGGCCCTTTGCCGCTGCAGCCTGATGTAGCGGGGCCATTTGATGGAGCGTGTTAGATCACTTTGGGACTGGATGTTCTGCCCAGTGCTGAAGTTCTTGGGCCTTTTCTCAAACAAAGAATTGCCCACCTTTTTGACCTCCTGTTTCTTCATAACTGTGAGGGCCGGGGCCACCTTCTTCCCCTTGGCCTTTCCTTTGGGCATCTTGCTTGGCTGGAGGAGAGAACAGCAGGGAAGTTTTAAGAGAGAATAGTATGTGCCTCTTAGGAGCTGAAGAACTTAAAACAAACATTTGAGCAAGTTGGTGTGTCTTGGTTTAAATCTTCTTCTAAATGTACATTGGTTGATGTTTCAGAGCCTGGTCCAAACTTTACTTCCTGATGAGAAAGGGGACTTAATGAGATTAAGGTCTGCCGCAGGCCGGCCGATCTGGGCCTCCCTCAACCCTCGGGAGAAAC
>JADRCD010214698.1:0-40064 GCA_019843815.1 Montemys delectorum | reverse complement strand
CAATGGATTAACATGGTAGCTTTCAGCTGGCTCTGTCCTTTTTGTTTGGTTCAGACTGAGGACAGGGAATGGTGTAACCCATATTCAAGGTGGGTCTTGCTATCCTAATTAAGCCAGTTAAGGAAGTTCCTCACAGACATGCCACAGGCCAACTGTCTCCTCTAGACAGTTCCCCTCTGAGACTCCCTTCCCAGATGACTCTGCTCTGTGTAGAGAGCAAAGTAAAATCTAACCATCACACTGTGAACTTTAGGTTGGTGGTGAACCCAGAACTTGAAGGGTTCCTCAAGTTAGTTCAAACCTATAGGTATCATAAATATAGTTTAGCCTTGGTTTGTAGAAAGAGATGTTTCTGACTGTGTGTGTGTGTGTGTGTGTGTGTGTGTGTGTGTGTGTGTGTGTGTACACGAGCGCGCACCTATGCATGTGTCTACCCACATGTATGTAGGTACTTGTGGTAGCCAGGAGAAGGTGCGTGATCCCCCTAGAGCTGGACTTAAAGGAGTTTGTAAGTTACCCTAGTTGGGAAAGACATTCTGGTTCTCTGAAAGAGCATCAAGTGCTGGCAGCTGCTGGCGCCATCTCTCCAGCTCCTCAATACAGTTTAGTGGAAAGTGATTAGTGTCCACTGTCCATAGAGACTGACCCATTTGCTATCGGCAACATGGAGTTGCAGTAGGTATAAATAGTTTCTGAAAACCAAACTGGTCACCTTTAACAGTACCTCACCCTACAAAGCACGAGACCTGAGGTCCTTCTCTCAGTGAGGGCTTGAGGGCGGGGGAGGTCAGGCTTTTGATAACACTGTTGAAACTGAACCCTCGACTCCAGGGTTTAGCTCCTTAGAGTTTTTGTCACAAGGCATGAACACTGACTGAGAGGAGATAATAAATAGGACATAAAGTGGCTTCTGAAGCTCAGCTATTGATTCATATAGAAGTTGAAAAACCCCCTACATTTATTTATTTTCTGTGCATGTGGGCATGTTGTCTGTGTGTGTGTGTGTGTGTGTGTGTGTATGTGTGTGTGTGTGCGTGCATATGTTTACACATATATGCTATGCAGATATGGTGGTCAGAGGATAAATTGTAGTCATTGGCTCTCAGATTATCAGGCTTGGCTATGAGCACCTGTACCCACTGAGTCATCTTGCTAGATTAGAAGTTTTTGCAAGTCCAGAAAATATCTATAGGGAATATATATATATACATATATATATATATATATGAACTATATATCTATAGTCTTAGATTCAGAGAGAGGCAAGGTCTTCACATGCCTGTTGGTTTTATAGTTTATGTGAGTTCCTTTGATGTTCTGGTAGCTTTTATCCGGTATGTTCCTTTCTCCTGAGAAGTTTCCTAGTTGCCTTTGTGTAGAACTTTGCAGGACCTGAATGGATTTATCTCTTGACTGAGGACATGAACAGACTGTCTCTTGATCTTTTATCCAGCTCATTCTAGCTTTCCTGATTTTATTTATTCCTACTGCAGGCAGATACTGTGGTAAACATGTTAGGAAGAAAGAAAATCACTCCTATTTTTCCCAGCAGTAAAAAAGCTACTTCAGGAGACAACTTTTGTGTGCTTTGATAAAGTAACAGGGAACCGAAATGAATGGAAGATCTCTGTAGTGGTACATGTGGATCATGTTCCTTTGACCTCTGCGTCCTATACTGTCTTAGGACAGGGCAGTGCTGCACTGGACTCTCCCGCTGTCCTGAAATGGGCTAGAGAGCGGCCAGTGCTGCAAGCTGCATGCATACAGCCCCTGAGAGGCTCTTGCTTTCTGTTTTTCTGGTTGACAGCAGTGCAACCCACTTTAAGTTTAAGGATCTTGGGGCTTTCCTCTGGGAGCAGGTAATCCCTAAGAAGCTGACACAGCCTGGAACAGCCGGGTACCCTGCCTGGCTTGTCACCTCTGCTCCTTACTATATCTCCCGTCCAAAGATCTATATTAGGCCACTAAGGCAAAAGCCAATCTCTGCCTCCTCTGGTCAGGCCAGTTTCTATGTTTAGCTTGGAAATGACCCAGATGTACCTCCTATTGTATTGTATTCTTTGGCCTTAGGAAATCAACTCTGAGGGCTTAGTGTTTGAAACCAGGCAGCTCATCCATAAAGACTCATTCTGTTTTCTATCCAAATATGACCAGGATGTATCTTAGGAAAAGCAAATCCAAAAATCAAAACAAATCTCCCTTATTTTAACACACAGTGTAAAGCGATAACAGAAATGTCTAGCAATATTTTTTTTATTGTGCTTTTTTTCTCCCTTTCAGTTTTGGTTGTCCTGACTCACCCAAGGCAAGTTCCCTAACACTGAGCTAACCCTGCAGCTACCCTGAGCTAACCCTGACCACCATGGAAACACAGGAGGCTTTCAAAAAGCCTAAACCATTTCTCATATATAAAATTTAATTTGTAGATGATGGTATTCTTCTTAATAGGTAAATATTAAATACAGTAGGTGATTATTCTGATATATATATATATATATATATATGTGTACATATATTTTAATTCTCTAAAATCAGATTATGTTGGCTCAGGTTAAAGTTATGTCAGTGTGGATGCTTGCTGCTCCCACACCTAAGATAACGTTGGGTGGCAGGTGGTAATCACACTTGCCACTTGTATTACCATAGCAGATGTTTCTTTAAAAAAACCAGTCAGTTAAAATATATTTATTGGGGCATTCTTAGTGTGTGGTCTGTGTTGGTTTTTATAAAATCTGAAGGAAAATCTAAGTGACATACAATACCGAACCAAGGAACATTAAAGAATAACCTAATTTTGATAAATAAATGCAGGTTACATAGAAAGTGCTGTAGGTATAGCACAGGGAAGAGAGTGGTTTCTCTGAATCTTAGTCACTTTAATGTCTGAAAAGCTGAACAGTGCAGTTTCATACAGATTCCTGTATGGGCAGGTGTGGTGGCTTACCTGTATTTAGGAGGCTGAGTCAGGAGAATTGCTGTGAGTTTGAGGCCAGTCTGGGCCACGTAGTAAGTTCTAGGTTTCCAGTTAGCTAGAGCTACAAAGCAAGATCCAGTCTCAAACAACACAAAACACAACTCCACAACAGCGACACCAATCATCACAGCTCGTTTGCCTGTGCTCCCCCAGCATAAGCATGTGTGTACATCCTTACATGTGTGTACACCCTTACACCTGCCCCCCCCCCCCCCGGCCTTTGGCCTTGGATGGTAAACTGCAGACTCAGGCATTTCCTCACTGAATACTGCCTAAGAACAGGAACCTTGCTTGACATAACCACTCAATCTCTTCCTGCTCAGAACTCTTTTTTATTGGTTATTTTATTTATTTACATTTCAAATGTTATCCCCCTTCTCTGTTTCCCCTCTGCAACCCCCCTATCTCATCCTCCCTCCCCCCTGCTTCTATGAGGGAGCTCCCTTACCCACCCACCCACCCATTCCCATCTCACTGCCCTAGGATTCCACTATGTCGGGGCATCGAGCCTCCATAGGACCAAGGGCCTTCCCTCCCATTGATGCCAGATAAGGCCGTCCTCTGCTACATAGTGCAGCTGGAGTCACGGGTCCCATTGTATGTGTACTCTTTGGCTGGTTGTTTAGTCCCTGGGAGCTCTCAGGGGTCTGGTTGGATGATACTGTTGTTCTTCCTGTGGGGTTGCAAACTCCTTCAGCTTCTTCAGTCCTTCCCTAATTCCTCCATTGGGATCTCCATGCTCAGTCCAATGGTTGGCTGCAAGCATCCACATCTGTATCGGTCGGGCTCTGGTAGAGCCTTTCAAGGGACATGGAGAACTGGAGTAGCCACTAGAAAGTCCCAGATGCCAAGAAAGCAAGAGGCTCCCAGGATCCAGTGGGGATGGCGTTAGCTGAAATATCCAACAAAGGGGAGAGAGAACCTGAAGAGACCATATCCAGAGGTTAGGCATGGCCTCTGGTTGAGGGATGGGGCCATCCACCCATCTCAAAATTATTACCACAAAATTGCTCTGTTTAAAGGAAATGCAGGGACAAAGAGTGGAGCAGAGACTGAAGGAAAGGCCATCCAGAGACTGCCCCACTTAGGGATCCATCCCATCTGCAGACACCAAACCCAGACACTATTGCTGATGTCAAACCTCTTGCCCTTTTGTGTTGGTTCCTGTTAGCAGTTTGTCTTCCCAAAGCAAACACATTAGCATTTGTTCACTTGGTCTCTCCAGGACAGGCTTCCTTTAGACTTTACTGGTGCAGTCCAATTTGGTCCAGTCCAATTTGGTCCCTTGGGATCATTTAAATATCAATGTATTGGAAAGTTGAAACTTTCAGAGACACCAGACACATTTTGAGTACTTACTGTGGCTACTGGCTGCTCAGTCAGATTGTACAAATATAGTCTCTTCCCATTATCACCAAAGGTTCTGTTGGACAGATCTAGAACATTCCCCACTCTTTCTGTCTCTCACGAAGCCAATGTTTGAAGAGGTCAGTCCAGTTGTCTCACTGAATGTTCTACATGAGAGACTGGTCTTGTTCAATCATGAATTCAATTTAGATTGTGACTGATTTTTCTTGCCAAAGATAACTGCACTAATACATTTAGCGCGGCTGCATCCATTCTATAACATGTGACTGACACCTGCTCCAGCTGAGATGGGAGGACTTGCTGCTCACCTTCCATTCGGGCAAGGACTTGTGACAGCTGGCAGTAAGGAGCAAATCATCCACTGGGATTTAAGATGGACTTTTTTTTACCTAGAGCTTCACTGTGGGTATGCCCAGACTGGGACGGTAGATGAAGATGCTGAGCTGAAAGCCAGGGGTGGTTCCCATCTCCCAGCATGCAGCACTTCTTACAGTCGAGGTCTAGCCTTTTATAGAAGAGACAAGCTGTACCAGCTTAGATTTGTCTGAATCCAGACGAGGAGAGAGCTAATGAATAACCATTCTTCTAAACTTGTAAGAACTAGAGAGTTTTTGATTCAATCATGAATAAATGATGCACAAGTTAAACAAACTTGCCAAGAATACAATCTAAGGCAGTAAGCACCAGGGTGACTGTGATGGTGGGTTACTTGGGTAGGGTGATGGCAATAGATCTTCCCATCATCAATAAAATTGCTCTTCACTGCCATGAAGAAGTAGAATAGAGGGAATTGTCGCTTGGAACAGAACAGTCTTCCTCAGTTATGTGTCAACATTTAATTCTACATCATATAAAATTATCCATCCTATGTGTGTGCACTTGTATATCTGTGTGAACACACTGGTGCATGCAGATGTGGAGGCCAGACATTGACATTGGATAGCTTCCTTTTTTGCTTTCTATCTTATTTTTCAAAATTTATTTTTATTTTTCAAATAATTTTTATTAATTCTTTTAGAATATCCAAGTACTTTTTCCTTATCCAATTTATTTTTTGCAATTAAAAAATATAATATGTAATTATATATTTTCCCTTGGACCCCTCCCATATCCATCCCTCCTCAAACTCATGGATGCTTTTTCTGGAATTACTGTTAGGCATAAGTATATAAATATGATCTACTGAGTCTGTTGAGTGTTGCTTGTATGTACATGATTTCACTGTTGTCTACTTAGTATCAGCTAACTGATTTATTCTTACCCTTATGTGTGTGCTTGTGCTTGTGTGTGCATCCCACATGTGTGTGTAGATACACTCATGGACGCCAGAAGGTGTCAGAACCCCTGGAGCTGGAGTCACAGGTAGATGTGAGCTGTCTGATGTGGGTGCTGGGAACCGAACTCAGGTCCTCGGTGAGAGTATGAAATGGTCATATCCACTCAACCATCCCTCCAGCCCAGGACAAACCCTGCTTTACAGTTCCTGTCATATGATTGCATAAAATGCATGATTAAGTAGGACTTTTGAGTTTTGTCTGCCGATAAGAACCATAGATCTCTGATAAAGGGAGAAGGCACCACTTGGTCTGATTTGGATTTCATACTGGCAAATTTACTTAGACTTTTTAAAATCCCAAATTCTATTTAAAGTTTTTGCTGTAATATATAATTTAAGACAAATGAGAAGGAAAATTCCTATGCACATTTCTTGTGCATAGCCCTTTGATAGCTTTTCCAGGCTTCCCGATAGCTGCTTTTGATAGAATTTTTAGGAACATTTCTTCCAAGCGACTTTTATCGCAGGAAAAATCTGAGGAGAGAATGTTTTGGATCAGTTAACAATTTCATAGAACAAATCAGTGAAGCACTCTTGCTAAGCGGTGCTCTCTTGTTATCCAGAGAAGTGTGGCTAGAGAACAGGGAATCTCAGGATAAATGAGCCCTGGCCGGTGGAAAGTTAGAAGGGACAGAGAAAGATGGTGACTTGCTCAGCTCTGGGAGGGCAAGCTAAACTGGAGTGGATATGCATCCTCTGGAATTCATCTCTCAGTGTCTCCCGAGACGGCTTCAGTTTGCATTTCTCTCAAAGTCACTGAAATCTATGAAGGTCAAGTGCATTCTCTAAAATGCTGTGATGCTTGTTTGTAGTTGGCATACACACCCTGGTATCATTTAGGTCTTCTCCAATTACTTATCACACCTAACAGTATAAATACTGTGTAAGTAGGTGATAGACTGCCTTGTTGGAGGAATAAGAACCAGAAACATGAGTTAGGATGTCGTTGGGAACAATGTACATTTCAATGTTGTTTGAATCTGTATAGGCTGAAAGTCCCAGAGGGTCCCCTGTGAGGGCCTCCCTCACACACACCCCTATGCACTGTAATTGGCTGCAGGGTTCCCCTGGCAACTAGCCACTGGGATCAGGCTGAGCTGACTTCCACATGGCATCAGGCCAGTGGACTGTTTTGGGGGCCAGCCAGTGGTGATGGAAGGGAGCTGCAGCCCCAAGGGCCTAAGGTGTCAAAGAAGGGCAGTGTCCCTTAGTCCTTATAGAGAGGAGCAGCATCCTTTAGTCCTTATAGAGGCAGGCAGCGTCTGTTAGTACTTACAGAGAGGGGCAGCGTCCCTTAGTCCTTATAGAGAGGGGCAGTGTCCCTTAGTCTTTATAGAGCTTAGCTATCTTGGAGCTCTGGTTCAACACTGAAAACGGAAAACACTAACACTGTTGCACTTAGTTTGATAACTGCTTTCCTTCCTTCCTTCCTTCCTTCCTTCCTTCCTTCCTTCCTTCCTTCCTTCCTTCCTCTGTTCCTACCTCCCTCACTCCTTCCCTTCCTCCTTCCCCTCCCTCCCTCCCTCCCTCCCTCCTTCCCCTCCCTCCCTCCCTCCCTCCCTCCTTCCCTCCCTCCTTCCCTTCCCTCCTTTCGTCCCCCATCCTCTTTCTCCCTCCCTTTATTTATTATATAGCACAGACTGGTCTCACACTCACTGTATAGCTGAGGATAGCTTTGAATTCCTGACCTTCCTGTCTTCCCCTCCCAGGTGTTGAAATTTTAGGCATATGCAGTGGCTATAACATGCCTGGCCAACTTCTTTCAATTGAAAAATATTTCTCTTTATTTTATGTTTGTGAGTATTTGCCTGTTTGTCTGGGTATGTAGCACATGCATGCAATGCCTTTGGAGTCTGGAAGAGGCTATTGGAATTGGAGTTAGAGATGGTTGTAAATTGTTGTATGGGTGGTGGGAACTGAACCTGGGTCCTCTGGAAGAGCAGACAAGTGTTTTTTAATGGCTGAGTCATCTCTTTAGCCCTATCCATCTATGTATCTATGTATCTATGTATCTATGTATGTATCTATCTATCTATCTATCTATCTATCATCTATTTATCTATCATCTGGCTGGCTGGCATTTTTTTTGTATGTGTTGTATTGTGTGTGTACAGAAAGTGTGGTATGCATACAGAGGTCAGAGGACAACTCTCCGGAGTTGGTTCTCTTCTCACACCTTTATATGAATCCTGGGGACTGAGGTCTAGTCCTCAGGCTTGTTCATCAAGCACTTTTACCCACTGAACTTGGTTTGCTTGGGATTCATGGTGTAGGTGTTCAGGGAGAGAAGTAATTACCAGTTGTGGGAAAAGTTATTGGTTGTTTTCATTGATGGTAACAAATGTGATCACTATTGTTTTCTGGCATTTTCTAAAGGTGAGTACTGCTTCTAATTCCTTGATGACTAACTAGCCAGTCTAGACTTGGCTCACATCGGCTACTGAGCAGAGCAGGAGCATTATTCTGTGACTTACCACCCTTGAGCATCTTTGAGGGTTATGATACTGTAGGGTGGGAGGGTTCAAGATTTCTATTCTTGTTCTTTACTCTGCTGCCAGGTTCAGAGTCCTGTCAACTCCACCTTGCCCTTCATCTGCCTCCTGTTTGGGTTTGGGAGTTTACAGAATATAATTCATTGAAATCCTTTTCCCCCAAATAGGACAAGTGTCTTAATTGAGGTCAGGCTAACACCTAGGGTGACAGAATCTTCCCCCCATACCCCATTGGCACACAGAGAGAACTCACACAGCCAAAGAATGGTGTGAAACTGTGTCCCCAAAGCGTGTCCATTGGGATAAGGCAAATGCCCAGTTGGACGCCCAGTGAGGCAGCTAGCTCTCTTGCCAAGTTCTGTTCTGTTTGGTCCCAGGCCAGATGGCAACTTAGCGGGTGGACCATCAACCCAGGCCTTTCTTCAGCCTCCTTGGATCTGGGATAAAATGCCCAGCTGTCTCTTCCCTTGTAGGAGTGAGCCTGTGCAAACACTAATTGCCCTTACTGTTACTTAATATTTACATAGCTTTGTTTACATTTGTAACTGTAGTACCGCTGAAATGGGTGTATTTGGATCATAAAGGCTTTGAGTTGCTTGGTTAAAGTAAGTGGAGCCCATTTACCAGCAATTCGGCAAGATGAAAGCACTTCCTGAGTGGGCATGGAGGAGGTGGGCAGATCGGAATTAGACTGAACCAGTAGACTGTGATTGTTGGACACACCCTTACTGAGCCTGTATGAATTAAATAGTCTCAGGCCCTGTTATCATGCAGCTATTTCCTGATAGCCATAAGACAGGAGGACACAAAAGGCTCTCCCTTGAGTATGAATGTATCCATCAAGTCTCATAATTCTTGGACTTTTATGCTTGGGTTATATTATTGTTGTTACACTGAATTACATTAACAGTAGCTATAGCTGGTATAAATTGACTTCTGCTCTCATTGTAGATAGAGACACATGAAAAGCCATCAAGGAGAAATCCCCCAAAGGGAACCAAGATTATTATACAGGGTTCCTTCACACAGGCCTTGCGTCCCCAAACAGTAGCTTGGGATTCTGTGATCTGATAAAAGTAACCTAAGCAAGGCTCAGTGCTCTCAGTGAACGGTGCTGTATTCTACACACCCCCCTTGTTCCATAGCGCAGCCCAAATGACACCGCTTCTGGTGCTGCCGCCCTTAGGAAGGTCTTCTCTCTGGCCTTCCCTTCCCGTCAGGTCTTTTGAAGAAAGAGAATCTAGATTCTAAAGTGTTTAAATCCATTAGGTACCAAACAAAACAAAACAAAAAACAAAAGTGGTAGAGAGGGCCAAATGTTAAGGTTTTGATGAATGGTTATAGGTAACTAATTAGCTCTCCTTCTCCATTAGTGTCATTATAAACATCACCACTGCTAAGATGGCTACTGCTTGAGTGTCACACTTGTTGTACCCACGCCTGTCAGCTCCTGACTGTGAGGAGGCAATCACACCTAGCAGCTGCAGTGCAGGGCTTGCTTTTTTCTTAGATAATCTGATACCTCAGCAGTGCTCCAGAGCCTTAAATTGCTCTTCTTTTACTATTGGGAGTGTTTAGTTCTTGTTCAAAGTCTCAGACCGGGTTATGGGGCCCATTCTGCCTGTGGGGGAATTTTAAATGCCCAATTAAGAGCTTCTATTTAAAAATTTTGTATGTGTATGCCTTTTTTCCTGTGTGCTGATCTGTGTACCACATACATGTGCATGCAGTTTCTGAAGAGGCCAGAACAGGTGTATAACTTCCTGGGCCTGGAGTTGTAAGTTGCCACGTGGGTGCTGGGAATCGAATCTGAGTCCTGTGCAAGAGCAGCCAGCTCTTGATCCTAATTACTCTTAATTACAGCATGCTCTTAACTACTGAGCCATCTTGCCCCCAGGAGCTTCTGTCTAGACAGTTGCAGTGGCTTTTGCTGATTGGTTATTAGTCTTGTGTCTTGATCTGGTTCCTGGGTCTCGGTCTTGTGTATTTGATGGAATTCTGTACTGTAGACTCGGGCAGGTCAAGAATTCTCCCTGTTGATTCTTGGCCTTGGCTTTGGACACCGGCTCAGACTCCCTTCGTTCCTTTTGATTTTCTAAGCTTTCCTACCCCTTGCCTCCTTCCCCACTGGATATTTCAGATGGAATCCCTTGAGTCTCGGTTTCTCCAACAGCCATCTAGTTACTTAGCATCTCCATGTTACCTGAATTGTGGGATTTTATGGAGTAATACTAAAGACGGGAGAGGGGAAGAACATGGACAAAGCGAGAGAGAGGTTGGTATATGTGAGGCTAATCTTCATTGTCAACTTGATGATGGAATGTACAATCGCCATGGCAGCGCCCCTGGCTGTGTCTATGGAGGTGTTCTCAGAATTTTACCTGACCAGGGAAGACTTCTTATTCTAGGCTGGGGCCCTAGACTCAATAAAGAAGAGGCAGTCAAGCTGAGCACCAACATTCTTCTCTCTCTGCTTTGCTTCTTGGCTATGGGTGTGAGGTAAGCAGCTGCCTCCTGCTCCCCCTACCTTTACTGAGGGCAGTGGTGGACTGTGTCACTTTGAACTGCAAGCTAGAAGGAAATCTTTACATCCTAAGTTGCTTTTTGTAAAGTATTTGTTCATACACACACACATACACACACACACACACACATACACACACACACATACACACACACTCACACACATATGGTTGGCTGAATGAGTGAACGAATGAATGAATGTTGGGAATGTGGAGATGGGCGTGTGGATGCTAAGGTCAGACTTGCTCCTTCCTGGTGGAGGATTAGCTGTGACCACTAAGTCTTTTCTCCTCTTCCTGTGTGTTCTTGGAGTGAGCACTCTTATTTAAAAATGCAGGTCTTGGGAGGGGGCTGGAATGGGGGGGGGGGGTTTCTCAGAGAGGAAACAGGGAAGCGGGATAACATTTGAAATATAAATAAACAAAATAACCAATAAAAGTTTTTTTAAAAAGCAGGGCTTTTAAAAATATAAGGCACTTGTTTTTGAGTAAAGTCCAGGGTCTGAATTGATGGATATGATCTGACTTACGCCTCTATAAGTTGCTTAAGTGGATAGCTGGCATGTTGACCCATGGATGCTGGAAGCTTCTACTCAGTGCCACTTGAATAGAAGTTGTGGTTATAAGTGCCCTGTTCTTTAAGTACATGTGATGAAATACGTCCATGGGTTCTGTTCTTGGAGATAAGGGGTTAATTGCTGCTGGGCGGGGCTTCTTCCCTGCAGAACTTAGTTAGGGAGGCTTTCTAGGTGGCAGAGTCCCCTCTGTGTGTACTTGAATCTCTGTGCTGTAGCCTAGCCCATTTGATTTATCTATACTTATTCATTGTTCACTAATTAATTTGAGACAGGGTCTTATATAGCCCAGGCTGGTCTCACACTAGCTGACCTTGAACTTTTGATCTGGTCCCCTCCACTTCCCAAATGCGGGGGCATGTCCAGACGACTGGGTCTGTTTTAGACCATAAAAGTGCTTACTTTCCAAAAGTTGAGTCGACATTAAGGTACTTACAACATGATCCATGAGCAAGTCAACGGGGAGAGTTTATCTCCATGGACACATGTGAAGTTGTTTCACTTTTAGGTTTATAGTCATCAACTATTTGAACTTCTTATGGAGTCATATCCTATCAGACTATAATGAGAATTGTTTCATATGAAATAGAAATTGTTTTTGGTGCGTGTGTCAGTGTATGTCTGTCTGCGTGTGTATATATGTTTGCCATGAAGGCAGAGTGAAAAAGCCAGGCTGGCTAATCAAGAATGCTCTGCCAGGTATGAACTAACCCAGGAGTTGGAATCAGGGCAGTGCCATGGCACACATGCACTGTGGCAGGTGGGTACTCTACAGGGAGGGAGGGAGGCCATTGTCAGTCATGGCTCTTTGGTGTCTTGCCATCTTCATCCAAGCCCCCAGCAGGTTGGAGTCAGGTGTCCCCAGGAGGAAGAATCAGAGGGTGATTATCATCTGACACCTTGGACCTAAGGGGAAAAGACATGAGGCTTGAAGTTTCTGAAGTGCAAATACTCAATGGTAGGAGATTCCCATTTCCTAGAGGAACTTCACAGTCTGCCCGACTTTCCCCAAGCACAGCTGACCCCTACCCACTGTTGGAAGGCAAGAAATGAAGGAGATTATAGTGATTTACAATCTCCATGTGTAAAGATGACCACTTCAGAATGCTGTGTTCATTCTGATGATGAGCAGTGTGCTCTATACTACCTTGGTTCGGTTGGTGTGACTCCTTGCTGTTATCATTCTTGTCATTGTCAAATATTTACTGAGTCCCTGCTGTGAGCACAGCTCAGCTCCAGGAAGCACAGAGATGATAAATAAGTGAAAGATGTGGTTTCTTCTAGGGAGGATGTTTTGTCTAAGGACTGAATTTAGCGCTAGGAAAGGTAAGTGCTTTATTCATTCAACACATGTGCAACTGCGTCTTAAACAGTTAAGTGCTGGGTGCTAGGCTCAGCATTTCAGAAACAGAGTTGGATGTGTACTTCTGCTCTTTGTTACCACCAGGTGTGGTGATGGCAAGTGAATTGGCCTTTTGCTTTTTTCATTGCTTTAACCAAAATACATGAGAAATAAATAGGAAAGGGTTTATGCTTTTGAAATGGTTCAAGAGGATGCAACCTGTCATGAGCTTGGGTTTGGGGTGGCAGCAGGAGGTGTAGGTGTCTGGTCACATATGATTGGGAAGCAGAGAGCAGACAGGAAGTGGGACTGGGATAAAGACATCAAGACCCACTCCCAGGGACCCACTTCCTCCAGCGAGGCTCTACCTCCTAAAGGTTCTACAACTTTCCCAAACAATGCCACCAGCTAGAGACTACGGGGACATTTCACAGTCAAAACACAATAGTAACATACTGTATTGAAATAATGAGACACTGTTAGGATCGTGTGCGTGTGTGTGTGTGTGTGTGTGTGTGTGTGTGTGTGTGTGTTTTAAAAGATCTCATTTATAAGGACAGCTTCATGCAGATTCAGGTATGGGTGTGGGTGTGGGTGTGCAGTTATATGTGCATGTGTGGAGGCTTGAAATCAATGTAGGATTTTTTTCTTCTATGGCTTGTCCTCTTATCTTTTGAGATGGAAGCTTTCATTGAACCTGGTGGTTACCACTTGGCTAGCCTGGCTGGCTGTGAGCCCCTGGCATCCCCCTGTCTCTGCCTTTCATCCCTGGGTACAGGTGGGTACTATCACACTGGACTCTTTACATGAGTGGAACGACCAAACTGAGATCCTCATGCTGTCGTGCAAACCCTTGCCCCTTGAGCCGTGTCTCCAGCTTGAATGATGCCCTTTCAAGCACTTATTTCTTAGGTTACTTGTCAGTGGCAGCCTTGGGTATAATCACAGACAGACACATGCAATCCATGTGTTCGATAAGCCATGGGAGCCTTGCAATTCATCTCTTCCAAAGGAGCGCTGATGCAGAGCTGAGAATAGTCTATGGACTTTGCCTTCTCTTTCTGGGATAGGTTAGAACTCCTTCAGCACTTGCTCTCCTCAGGAGCATGACAGGACCCTCACAAGCATATGCAGCACCGATATTCTGTATGACAGAAGAAAAACCACCTTACATTTTTGGTAGCAGGTGTCAGTGTTAGCATTCCATCATAGAAATTGGGAAGTCAGATATTCTCCCCTTACAGGCACTGGGTATTGATACTTTATCAAGGAGAAAATTTGAAAGAAAAAAAAATGGAGTCTGTTGTGTGTTGTGTCTTTACATGGCATGAACATGTTGCAGGATAGAGTCATGTATCTAGTGTTTGAAGTCAGCTGGAGGTGGTGCTTTTTTATCAAACAGATAATATCAATAACTTGCCTATTTGCATATTCTTGACTACAGTGTTCAGTTCTATAAGCAAAAATACCGAGGGAGCCGTGGCGTTTTCCTCCCTGGAGATCTCTGTGAAGAGGTGTTTAAGCACTTAGCTGCCTGAAATAATTGGATAGTGTTTTGTGTGTCTCACTTAAACAAAACAAAGCAAGATGTATGGAAACTTAGAAAGTGGGGATGGTGGAAGATAATCTTTCTGCTCCAAGCTTCTTCACTTCACTCACTGGGCAGATTACTTTGATAATAGAAAAAAATTCTTAGAATTGGTGAACATTAGACTTTTGACTACAGCTTACATAATGTCTCAATTTCTATTTGTGTGGCACTTTGTGGTTTTCAAAACATTGTGTATTGTTATGCCATAGTGGGCTTGTTACAGTGACCCGTGCATATGATCAATAAGGACTTCCAGGGTGAGATGCCATGAGTCTTGATGTTAACTATGCGTCATTCAGTGATGGAATTTGGAACAGCCCTCCTAACAGTAAGTTCTGTGCCATCCTGGGCGTGAAGGATGTGCTACAGCCTTTTCTTAAATATGACCATTTGTCCTGCCCAGTGTGAAAAATCAGGCCCTTGAAGGCTCTGGATTGCTAGATGCCACTGCGGCTTCATTGATTCTTTTTGATTGTAAATCTACTGACTACCCGGGGGGGGGGGGAGAACATATTTGAGTGGCTCTCCCCTGGTTATTATTTCCTCACTTGAACTTTTTTTTTTTAGTTAATTTTCTCCTTTGACAATTTCACACACACGTTCTACCTCGTGATCTATCTCTCTCTCTCTCTCTCTCAGTCTCTCTCCTCATCTCCCTTTCCCCCTCCCTGTTGTCCTTCCCCACTCATCTTCATCTTTTAAAATTTTGTTTTATGACCATTTAGCTTACCAGAGCCATTTGTGTGCCTGCTGGATTGCGGGCCATCTGCTGGAGCCTGGTGGGGTCCAGTGCGTACAACTGACGGCAGTCAATCCTCTCCTTGAATCTGTGTGTAGGAGATGTGTGATGTGCAGCTCACACTTGAGGCGAGGTTCTCTGAGGTCTTCCTTTATTTATCGTTGCAGTCTTCTGCAGTCGCAGTGGGTTTGTGATTACAAGGCTTGCTCAGAACATGGCCTTTTGCAATGCTTCTCCATACCTTTTGGCCCTTTCCTTCTTTCTAGCCTTCTCCTGTAGTGTTCTCTGAGCCTTAGCAGGGATGGTGTCCATGTTGTCTTAGTTACTTTTTTGTCACTGTGATAAAACACTATAACCAAGGCAACTTATAATAGAAAGCATTTAATTTGGGACTTCTAGTTTATAGAGGTTAAATTTTATAACCACCATGGCTGGCAACATGGCAATGAGCAAGCAGTCATGGTGCCCTTGTAGGAGCTGAGAGCTCATGTTTGAGACACAACCATGAGACAGGGATAGGGAAACTGCTAGTCTTTTGAAACCTCAAAGCCTGCCACTATTGATGTGCCCTTCTCTAACAAGGCCACACCTCCTCCAACAAGGCCATACCCCCACCAACAAGGCTATACCTCTTCTATCAAAGCCACACCTCTCCAACAGAGCCATGCATTCCCCACAAGGCCACATCTTCTCCAACAAAGCCACGCTTCCTTCAACAAGGCTCCACCTCCTCCAACAAGGCTCCACCTCCTCCAACAAGGCTCCACCTCCTCCAACAAGGCTCCACCTCCTCCAACAAGGCTCCACCTCCTCCAACAAGGCTCCACCTCTTCCAACAAGGCTCCACCTCCTCCAACAAGGCTCCACCTCTTCCAAAAAGGTCACTGCTCCTCAACAAGGCTCCACCTCTTCCAAAAAGGTCCCTGCTCCTCAACAAGGCCATACCTTCTAGTCCTTCCCAAGCAGTTTTAGGTGACCTGGAGACCAATCATCCAAGGGCCTATGGGAACCAATTTCATTCAGTCTTGTTTAGGGCTGAGCACTCAGCTACTGCTCGCTCTGAGCGCCCTGTGCAACCCCTGCATTTACCACCCTTCAGCTCCTCCCGTTCATGATGGCCGAGCACAGCATTCATTAGTCTGGGGCCAGCTGCTGTGTTCATGGAGAGCTACTTTCTTAACTAACATATTGTTGTTCACATAGAGGGGAGTTCTCAGAGCAGTTCCTCACAAAGATAATTTAGCCTACAATACTTCTAAATTGGTACCTTTCAAATTAACAGTTACTGGTTTAAAAAAAAAATGTGTTTTAATTCGTGTACTAAGAGTAAGTACTTTTACATAACCACACCAACTATGTTCATTACCCATTTCAATTCAGCATTAGTAAATTGGTCTGTATACTTCAGAAAACCAGATTAAAATCACTTCATTAGCCAAGCTCTTACATTAGAACAGAGAAACTGCAGAGTTAACAGGACCAAATGTGTTCAGCCACTGAAAATCTCTATGAAGAAAAAGCTACTGTGTTATAGAAGGTTACCAGACTAGGCATCACTTGTGGAGGTGAGCTCTGTCAGTTTGATTTCGGAAGCTACATTCTTTGTGTCTCCCTCTAACCAGTGGAGGCAGTATTGAAGAAAACAGCCCTGTTTACCCAGCTGTTTGAGGATTTTTGCAGTAGGAGGGGACCAGGGGGAAGCTGTTTCAGAACAGAGTCCACTGGAGACAGATGTCATGGTACAGGAGCTCCTGACAGTACACAGATATGGCCCCAGGACAGTCTCACAGAAGCTGAGAAGCCAGATTATCATGGATCTGGACCATGGGCCCCAGAGTATTCTAGTTTCATTTCTGTTGCTGTGATAAGATACCCTGACAAAAATCAACTTAAGGGAGAAACAATTGATGGTTGATTTGATGATTTGATGGATGATTTCAGGCTCTGCTCCACCCATCACTCCAGGGCATCCAGGGATCCAGTCACATTCCCATCTTAAAGGAACAGCGAGAGAATCAAATCAAAGGCATGCATACTTAGTACCCAGCCTAAATCTGTTTACTGGTTTACAACTCTAGACCCAGGGAATGGTACCACCCACAGTAGGCCTGTGCTCACTTCAAGTCTATGAATGGAAAGAGCTCACTTCTATCCACTGATCAACTTATCCAAGCAATCCCTTATTGAGAATCCCTGTCTGGGTGATTCTAAGGTGATTCAAGTTGGCAATTAGAACTAATCACTCAGGGCGAGATACTTGGTTTGCCCCAGAGTAGGGCACTCTAGAAAGCTGGGGGATAATTTAGCTACACAAACATTGCCATCTTGAATTATTATTATTATTATTATTATTATTATTATTATTATTATTATTGTTTTGAGACAGGGTCTCCCTGTGTCCACATGTAGTGACAGGAGGTACCTTTTCAGATGCTGAGTTAGGGTTTTGCAGATCAGATCCCAAGTCCTGCCTAGAAGGACAGCGTGCCATCAACAACAACAACAACAACAACAACAACAACAACAAATCCCTACACACAGCCACCAGGGACAGTTTAATTCTAGAAAATCTTGCTGTGGCTGATGCCTCAAGAAAAAAATAAAAATAAAAACCACCGCCAACAAAATGTTATTAGATGTGTCACCACTTGAGATCCCTGGTTAAGGAACTGGTATAGACTGGTTTACCTCTGAAAGACCTTTGCTGGCCTTACTGTCTAATGTATAATTTTTCCCAATAAAAATGTCAGTGGGCTTTGCAGTTCCGTCAGTCACGGCCACAGTGGCTTTGTGAGATGGTATACCATGAACACATTGGTTGTCATCACTGGAGTGCCGTGTAGCAGGGTTAGCCAGATTCATTTGTTACAGCTGTTCATCCTTTGTTGTTTTAAAATTATATTCCTCCCTTAGATCCCTCTCTTTCTCCCTTCTTTTCCTCTCTCTCCCTTCCTCCTCCCCTCCTCCACTGCTTCTCCCTTCCTCCTATTCCCTCCTTCTCTCTCCTCCTCCCCCTTATCACCCCCTGCCCGTTCCATCTCTTCCTTCTCCTTTTGTCCCCACCCCCTTCCCCAGAGGTGGTTTACTTTCTTTTACTTTTTATTCTCAGGTATCCAAGGCTGGCCTTGAACTTTCTATGTAACTGAGACTCGCTGCTATTCCAGCCTCAGCCTCCTGTGTGAGGGACTCTAGGTAGACAGCACCCCACCTGGCAGCTGAAATTGAGTCCAACTGCAGTTGATGTTTCTCTTCAAGGCTGGAGAACCTGAGCGGTTCCTTTAGGACTGGAATAGTAACACTGTTGCGATCTTGTGCGTGCGTGTGTAAGGTTTGAAGGTGACAAACTGGAGCCCTGTATTTTGTTAGTAGTCATTGCCTTGTTTTGGGGGTTATTAAAGGGCCTCCTTCGGAGGGCACCTAGTCACAAAGTCCAGGCTCTGGGTGGCCCCCAGAGTCACCCAGAGCGTGTGCCATTTGACTCTCTGTCCTCTGTGTAACCCCATCTCTGTCCTTTGTGGTGAGGATGGAGATCTCCAGGCTGCAGCTTCCACACTGGAGATGGCCAATCCTGATGTCTTTTATGGCTCTGTGATGGGGAATGCCTGCACTTTTGCATAGGTGGGCGAGCTTCCCTCCTCTAGGCTGTTCTCAGACAAAGACTGGAGCATGTGGAATGATTAACAGCCTGTGGTGAGAAGTTAGGTGTTTTCAAAGTGTGTATTTAAAGTCAGTTCTTTAGGTAGGTAGCATTTTCTTCTGCATGTACTATTTAAAATAGTGAACGGCTCAGTTGTTAATTTAGTCCACAAATGCTCCTCTGTGTGTGTGTGTGTGTGTGTGTGTGTGTGTGTGTGTGTGTGCATGCTGCTCATCCTTAAATACATGGAGGCCCGGGGCCAGCATTATGTGACTTGCTTTAGTACACCCACCTTACTTTTATTTTTATTTAGACAGGGCCTCTCACCAAACCTAGAGCTGGCCATTTTCCTACTAGACTGGCTGGCCAGAGAGTGCTGGGGGTCCTCCTGTCTCTTCCTCCCCAAGGCTGAGGATCGGGGCAATCTCCCTGTGGGTGCTCGGGATCTAAACTCAGTTCCTCATGCTTGGGCCGCAGGTACTTTGCCTACTGAACATCCCCCGGCCTACACACGCACACGCACACGCACACGAAGCCATATTTACTAACGCTGTCCATTGTTACTCAGTGTGCAGGACCTTCTTGTACCCTGGCTTGCAGTTGTGTCTTGTATTTATAATGATCTGCCCAAGTTTCAAGTCACCACTGAGTTGTAAGATAGGAAAGTCTCCCTTCTTTAGCTTTTCTCCTCACCAAAATAGCATAGTAGTAGTGTTTATCACCATGCATTTGTAAGAAATTAAATTGTAAAGTATGTAAAGTACTTTGGAATGAGCTTGGCATCTAACAACACTACTCGTTAGAAAAGGAAGGGGGAAATTGTCTGGGTTTTGCTGGGAGCAGTACCTGGGGTCAGCAAGGACTCGAGTACTAGCCTGTGCTCCACTGGCCAGCTTCACCAACTCTCCTGCTGACGGTGTGCACCTTCAGGTAATTACTTTAAGGGCTCGGGGAACGAGGAAGAATTAGAGGGTTTCCAGGTTATTTCATAGGGAGAAACAGGAAGGGACTGGGTTTTTTGTTTTACAAGTGATGTTTCTGTGAGTGACCAGCTCTGTGTAGGTGACACCTTCCATCTCCTTGGTCACTAAGTCTTAATGTAGATCATTCCTGTACCACAATGCAATGAGAGTGGTCTGATTGGTCTCTCTCTAAAGCAGCTCACGGTTTCCCATGGCCTTTGCCTTGAAAGTGATAGATGCTAAGTAAACACCTCTCCAGTTGGCATCATCGCAGAAGAAAGGATTAAGCAGTCTACAGAAGTAGTGGGGCTGGAGCAAAATGAAAATATGCAGAGCCCAGGGCAGGGAAGTTGTTCTCTTATGTAGACTGACAACCAAACTTGCTGGTGGCCAACCTTCAAACAACAGTGTCAGAATTTCCTGGGGATCTGAATTGGGGGTGTCAGAGAACCTCCCTGAGACACCCACTGTGATATTTTATTTCACTGTTCCCTTTAAAGAGTCACCTAGGTGACCCATCTGCAGAGATGTCCTTAATGGTATCTTGTAGATTTAGTTCCATAGGCTGGAGACGCATGCTCAGGATGTGTGTGGTACTATCCTATGGTTTGGAGTCTTGGACAAAACAAAGGGAACTAACTATGAGAGAATGCGTTGAGTACCAGCATTCATCCAACTCCTGTTATCATGTTTAACATGGCAAGCCACTCCATCCTTCTGCCACCGTGCCTTCCCTACCATGACAGATGACACTTTCGAACTGTAAGCCAAAGGAAACCAGTTTTTCTATAGCTGCTTTTGTCAGAGCACTGAGAAAAGTAACCAATACACCAAACTAAAGGACTGCGATTCCACCAACCCTACTCTTCTCTGCGCTCGCTCCCAAGACACAGACCCTGATACAGAGGAGTCCAGAGGTGGGGGCTGCAAGCGAGCAGATGCTCTGGTCTTTGTTCTCTTATGTCACACACAGAATACGAATTCAAGGGGGAGTTATTAAAAGTGTCAGGTAAATGTGATGAAGCCCCTGCTTTTCTCAAAGCAGATCCCATGTCCCTGAGGCAGGCTGGGCTGGTGCCTGCCTATGCAGGTCACATTGATGCAGGACAGTTTCTCAACTCTTCTTCTATGGGCGAGGTCACAGGTGGAAGAGAGTCCAGCTCCATTGCTGGCTCTGAGCCTGAGAGCCTCTCTCCCCTGTGAAGTGTCTCATCTGGAGTTCCTTTTGAAAATAGAGGCCTCTGGATATATTTTTAAAATGTTTCATGCTTTTCTATGATGTGGATATGCTCCATTTGATTATAGACAACACGCTGTGTTACCATGCGTCTCCACATCTTCCTGTCTGCGGGTTGTCCCCCCTAAATTTTATGTACCCAGGTATGGAGGTTTGTCGTGTTATTTAGTGGGCTTCCTAAATTCAGGCAGTAATTGACAGAGATGAGCTAGAACCTGGGAAAGAGTGGTTCACTCCTGAGCTCATGCCACTTCTCCGGACATTAGCCAGAGTTCTGGTGGGCATCTAGGTCCAGGGGTAGCTTTGTACCTCACCTCAGAACTTTCTGTTTAGTTAATTTAGTGTGGGTTCTTGTGTGTAACCTACAGATTTTTTTTCAGGATTAATTTTTTATTTATAATTATGTATCTTTGTGCAGGTGTGTGCACTTGACTGCACTTACCCACAGAAGCCAGAAGAGAGTGTCTGACCCCATGGAGTTACAGGCTGTAAGATACCTGACATGGGTGTTGTCCTCTAGAAGAACAGCAAATGCTCTTAACCTCTGAGCCATTTGTCCAGCCCCATGATCTGGAGTTTTTAAGACTTACATAGATTTTTGTCAGTACTAGACCTTTAGTCAATGAGGTGCTATATCCACTAATTTGAGTTTTTCTAGTCTTTGGATCCCAGGGTTTTTTCCTTTCAATGTGATTTCCATCCCCATCCTAGCTGCCACCTGAGAGTAATGTGTGCTCACTAGTAGTGTTCTCTATGTGTCAAAGACCCTAGACCAGAGAGTGACAGCTCCCACAAGGACAGTAACGCTGCCTTTTAAAAGCTCATTAAAACACTTAAAGTGACCTCAAGGGACCTTTAGAGGCTTTTGTGACAAGCTTTGTTTACTGGCATACCTCTGCCTTAGGAGTCTCCAGAGAGAAGCAGCCAATAGAGCTGTGGAGCTATGGAGCGAGAGACAGATGAGAAGGGATTTGTCTCACAAGGCTGGGGGCTGGGGCAGCTCACCATGGGCTCTCTTGGTATCAGAGAAGTAAGGACATCGGTAGCTGTGACAGTCCAGGTCCACAAGCCTCAGCTTAAGGGAAGCCGGCGATGTAAGTCTCAGACTAAAAGCCAACTCCTGAGAGCCTGGTAGGGGAGGCCCAAGTTTCAGGCTAAAAGCCAGAGAACACGGAGCTTTGACATGCAGAGGCAAGAGAAGATGGGTATCCTAGATCCGGAAGAGAGAGTAGGAACTGCCTCTTCTGCTACCTCAGGGTTCCATTTACACCTCTAGGTGATTGGAGGGTGACTGTCCAGTCAGGGAAGATGGACCCCACTTAGCAGACTGACCTCCAGCATCATGCTCACTGGCATGCTCAGAAATGCACGCCACAGCTAACTAGGTATCTCTCAATATGGTGAAGTTGATACCTAAAATTAACAATGTTTGGGAGACTCAAGAGATGGAGACCGGGAACTCTATTGTCATTCAGATCCTGTTCAATGATTTTGGGACTTTGAATAGGTTTTATGACCTCCTTAGACCTCAGCTCCTCACGGTTGCATGAGAGTACTGTATACTCCCAGGCGACCAGCAGGGTGACTAAGAAGATGACAGGATTTAAAAGAATCATGTGTGTGACATAATACCCAGTGTATAAACTGCTACGACGACGACGAGTTAGCAGCTCAGCTCCAATGGCCTGAGTAAGACCTACACAGGATAAAGCAGTATTATATAGTGGACTGGGAGGGGCTCACGCGCCTCCACCCCAGCTGAGGGGCTAATGACAGTTGATGACTTATCTGCGGAGGGGAGTCTGCTTTCTTTAAGGGTGTGGCTCCTGCTAAATGTATGATGTTGCAGCACAGGGCTCCACACCCTCGATATGGACAGCACATTTTTGACTTGGTGGGCTATTAAAAAAATAATGCGTAAAGTTGGGAGAAGGAAGTGTGGACCTAAGAGGAGTTGGGGAGCAACTGGGCATGACAGTGATCACAGTAATACATTGTATGCATGTACAAATAAACTGAAAATATTTTTTTAAATCATTTTTACATCTGACTTTGTAGTTGAGCAGATTTTTTTTAAAGATTTGTTTTATTTATTTATTTTTTATGTGTATCAGTACATTGTACCTGTACAGATGGCCATGAGTCATCATGTGTGTGACTGCTGGGAATTGAACTCAGGACCTCTGCCAGCCCCCCGCTCACTCTGGTGTAATTCACTATACCTGTCTTCAGACGCACCAGTAGAGGGCATCAGAACTCATTACGGGTGGTTGTGAGCCACCATGTGGTTGCTGGGATCCGAACTCAGGACCTTTGAAAGAGCAGTCAGTGCTCTTACCAGCTGAGCCATCTTGCCAGCCCTTTTTTTGTTTGTTTGTTTTTCAAGACAGGCTGTCCTGGAACTCACTCTGTAGACCAGGCTGGCCTCGAACTCAGAAATCTGCCTGCCTCTGCCTCCCAAGTGCTGGGATTAAAGGTATGCACCATCACCTACCACTGCCTGGCCTGAAAATATTCTTAACAAGGAAAAGCAAGTGTAAGCACTGCATATTGAAGGCTCTGGGACTAGATAACCTTGACTTTAGACTGTTCTGGGTGGTAATTGGCTGAAGAAAGTGTGTGGCCTCTGTGGACTGAGGGGCAGAGGTGAAACTCAGGTGAAGATCTCCTGAGATTCTAGCCCCAGATTGGTAGATTTCCACATGGAATATTTAGTTATGCATCACCTCATGACTTTGTATTATGACTCTTTTCTAATGTTAGAATAAGGTCCCTGGGCTTGGACACCTTATAAATAAAGAGGCTTACTTAGTTCATCATTCTAGAGGCTGAAAGTTCAAGGTGGGACAGCCCCCTGATCTAGCCCCCTGGTGAGGGACTTATGACAAACTGTGTTACAATGATGGGAGGATTTGTGACAGCAATCCAATAACAGGACAGGGAGGCAGAGAGTCAGCTGTCACACTTGCTCATTTCCTGAGAAGAGCCAGCTCCCTTCTGAGACCAGCATTAATCTCTGCAGAGAGCAGGAATCTCCCCCCCTACCCCCACCCCACTGACCTAATTAACATCCACGAAACTCTTAAAGGTGAACCAGCAAACCCCAGTCTGTGAGCATTTGAAAGACACAGTCAGACCATCTCCAACCCCTAGCAGGTTCCACCCACAAGTCCCGGGAGAGGATGTACTCATGGGTGGATCCCCCAAGCATTTATTAAAACATCTCCTAATACCAAGCATTCTGCAAGGACGTCTGTCACAAGAAAACATGTCTGTGTCTTGCTCTCTCCTTTTGGCATGTGTATCTGACTATGAGATGGATCTGTAAACAAATGTTGCTACCACAGGATAGAAATGCCCCAGGAGTCATGGCCCGGCCCGTGGGCTCCCAGAAAGCTGTTTTGGGCTGATACTTTATGTGTGAAGGTGAGGAATTTCTAACAATAGGAGGCTGATCACTAAGTACAAAGGATTATTTGGATATATTTTCATCTAGGTGCCTTAGGTACTCTGAATTTGTAACTTTGGGTACCTGGAGGAAGAAGCCCTCCTAGCTTGCTTTTCTGTTGCTATAAGACACTGACCAAAAGCAACCTGGCACAGATAGGCTTTCTTTGGCTTAGATGTCTGATTATAGTCCGCCCTTGAAGGAAGGCAGGGCAGGAACCATGGAGGAAATCTGCTTGGTGACCAGCTCTCTCTCCCCCGTCTTCTCCCTCTTTCCCCTCCTTTACCCCTTTCTTTTCTGCTCAGGACCACCAGAGTGGGCTGGGCCCTCCCCCAACAATTAGCAATAAAGGAAATGCCCCAAAGACACCCACCCCCACAGGCTGATCTCTCCTGGAGACAAATTCCTCAGGTGAAGTCCCCTCCTCCCAGTGTGTGAACATGACAGCTAAGTCAGACGTCACAGAACTCTGTCTTTAAATGTTTCTAGTGACATTTATGCATAGACTACAATTTAGATCAGTAAAATTACAGACAAAATCTTGTTGGTTACTGAAAAGTCTACTCTAAGCTACAATATGCAAAAGGACTTCAGATGTGTTTCTTGATGCTTATTTACAACCATGGCATTGTTCTTGACATTTTAGAAGTAAGTCTATAGTTAGCTAGCATAAAAATAATGTTATATGTCAGAAAAATAACTAGATGCTGACAATTAGAAAATTTGCTATTAGATATTTAACACTAGTCACTCAGAATAATGTAGTTTATATGAAATATTAAAATATGTAAGATGTTTCATACATATAATGGTCCACAGTTAAGCACGACCACACACCAGATGGCGAGAATTCTGGTGCTGGTCCCTGAACGCTGACTTACCAAATTGAATGCTACCTTGCCACAATGGATGGGAGAAAGGTTTTTTTTGTTTTCGTTTTTTGTTGTTGTTGTTGTTTTTGTCTTCACTTGCAAATGAAGGATCTAGAACTTGCTTGAGATGATAAAAAGCTCACAAGTAATAAAACCAAAAGTGAATTTCAAACTCTTTGTTCTTTTCACCAATTTATGCCCAATTCCACCTCATCACCTGAGAATTTGTAATAATTTAACTGACAAATCCATCATGCAGTCTTGAAGGAATGTAAGCCATCATTTGCCAGTTCATCCTGTGTTCTTCAGTAGTGTATCCAATGGCAAGAAAAGGTGAATAAAAACTTTGGAAGTAAATGACACCCACAGAAGAGTGGAGTGAGTGTGTGTGTGTGTGGGGGGGTGCCTTTGGTGGTCAGGAACACTTGATGCATTTGCAAAAGATCCAAGTTTGGTTCCAAATTGTATTGTTCACAACCATCTGTGACTCTAGCTTCAGGGTATCCAGCTCCCTCTTCTGACCTCCTTGGACACCTGCACTCACATGTGTGCATACTCCCATACAGATACACATGCATATATCTAGAGAAACAAAAAAACAGATCCTTACAAAACCAACCACAAACAGAACCAACCCCCTAGAGCCTGGCAATTTTCTGACAGTTTTAAATAATCATTACTTTGCAGAGAAATTGCTATTTGGGGTACTGTTATTACCAATAAAGACATTAGCAGTTAGTAGCAAAAGGAATGTAGCATGTCAAGTGAGCTGTTGTGAGAAATGCCTTCTCTCTGATGAACTGGTTACTGTTGCTATTTAGTGAAAACAAGTATGTTGTGTACCTTCTGGGAGCTGGTCTTTAAATTTTAAATTAGTATTTTTTAATATTTCTAGTATAATATAGGAGGTATATATATGTGTGTATATATATATATAAAACATGTATATATGCACACACACATACACACACACACACACATACACACACACACACACACACACACACACACACACATATATATATATATATATATATACACATAGTCGGATAATATAACAGGCCCAGTGTAATCATAGCTTCAGTGGTTGCTAATCCTTGGCCCATCTTGTTTTGTTCCTGCCCTGCTTCAGATTGTTGCATTGCTTGTTTGTATTTGTGTCAAGGTCTCACCATGCATCCCAGGTTGGCCCTGACTTTACCTCAAGTGCTGGAATTATAGTCATGTGCACCATGCTCAGCTATAAATTTGTTTATGTCCTCTCTTACAAAGTCAAGCAAATTCTAATCCTTAACTACATTAAATTAAATACAGTCTCTGTTATGCCCCATATATTAATGCTTCTAAAAGATTTGACTATAATTTCATTGTCATTGCCCAAATATTACTAGATATTCAGTTAGTGGCCAATGGGTTAGTAATCTCACTTAGGTGGTTGGGGTTTTTTTGTTTGTTTTGAGTTTTTTGTTTTGTTTTGTTTTTTGTTTTTTGGCACTGGCTTCTAGTCAGAGTCTCTATAAAGCTCTTTGACTGGTAGAATTTTACTGTCGCTCTGCATTCCCACCCCTCAGTTATGCCCACATTCTGCTTGCTGAAGCAGCTTCATTTGCCCTGGTGAGTTTCCTGACAACAGGTGATTCCAATCTCCCCGTGAGCAGCTCAGTGTGTCCCTCTGTCTTTTGTAAATTTGTGCACGTGGGTGAGGAAGTGGTAGAAGGATCCGGGGTGGAAACCAAATTTGGGTTCTTTCTCCTTCCTCTTTGTTTCTGTTCCCCCCTCTGTCTCTGTCTCTGTCACTGTCTCTCTCTGTCTCTCTCTTTCTCTCCCTTCCTTCCTTCCTTCCTTCCTTCCTTCCTTCCTTTCTTTCTTTCTCCTTCCTTCCTTCCTTCCTTCCTTCCTTCCTTTCTTTCTTTCTTTCTTTCTTTCTTTCTTTCTTTCTTTCTTTCTTTCTTTCTTTCTTTTTCTCCATATTGCTTTTCCTCTGTTTCTTGCATTGTACCGTACAGTAGATGCCTCCTTCCCCAGTGAGAAACATTGGATGAGGTTGTTTTTCTCTATCAGCTGCTCTCTGCTCTTCTGCCTAAATACTCAGCCTTTGGGGGGGGGGTGTGGGGGCGTTTGCACATTTTGATATAATAGTCACCAGCTTTTATACTTTTAACTTGGAATACTTTCATATGAGACCTTACTCTTGTTTGTTTCAGTAATATGTTGCTTATAAAAAGGAAAATTGGATACATGCTCGACTCCTGTCTGTCTGTCTGTCTGTCTGTCTGTCTTGAGTTTTTAATGGTAGGAGCTGTTTGGGAAATGTTGAAGTATTCATGAGAAGCACTGGTAGACTACAGAGTCATAGAGTGAAATTCTGTCTACATGTGTATCGGTAAATGATAAAACTGGAAAAGCATGGGCTTTGAAGGAACATGAAATCATGTTCATAAATCAACTTGTCGTGTTTGGAGGAATGCAGCTTCTAGAAATGCAGTGACCCTATCACCTAATTAGTCAGTTCTGGACCTACCGTAGGAGCATGCGTTTGCAGACAGACTTTGCTGCCTTTGGTTTTGCAGTGACCATTGCCCCTTTAGACAAGTGACCTAATGTCTGTGTGCCTCATTTTGTCGTCTGTCACATCGGGCTAATTGAAGAGTCGCCTGCCCAAGGCTGTTGTCACGGTTGGTTGAAGTCATGCACCGTGAGCATGTGCGCTGGGACCCACACAGCACATGCGCCACTCTGGACCCACACAGCGCATGCTCCATGTCAATTGCTTTGCAGAGTAAAGAGAGCGAGCTTCGGAGGCTTGTTTCTTAGGCTCCAGGCTGCTTGATGTTACTGTTTTGCAACCCTTGCATTGCAATATGTAGACACTGAGTATCTTTAGATGTGCACGTATGGCATACGTGTGCATGTAGTGTATTAAGTGCCTTCCTTGAACACTCTGTCTTGTTTTTTGACACAGAGATCCTGGATCAGCAGCTCTCTGAGTCAGGGAGACTGGCTGACCAGCGAGTCCCAGAGACCTTTCTCTCCATCCCCATTATTGAGGCCACTATCCTATGTCAAGCTCTTACAGGAGTGCTGGGGATTGAACTCAGTCCTTCACGTGTGGCAAGCATTTTCTATCAACTTAGCTATTTCCCCAGTCTCTTAAAATATGCTTTATAATATCATAAGTTACAGCAACACCAGTCATTTTGATAACGTGAAATTTTAAAATAATGCTCTATAATTTAAATAACTTGGTTGCTCTGTTTATCTAAAGGCCTTGGGTTAAATACCCCTGTGCAGTTGTACATGGGAAATATGTAAACAGGCCTCTTTCACTTATAGTTGATAGAATGCCAAATAAAATATCTGTTGCATTTAGTGTTAGACATGCATTCAAATCTCACCTTACATATTAGTTTGTGCAGAACCTCTCAGATCCTGTAAGTATTAAATCATGAGTGAATTCTTATGTGATAAGCTTAGCCTGGTACCTTACTCTTCTCGATTTGCCCTTTGCCATGACCTTTTTATTTGAATTTAGATAAAAAGAGAAGCACCAATGAAGCATTTATATGATGCAAAGCAACTATTGCTTGGATACTTTCTTTCAAAATAAGTAACTTACCGTTGTCGTATTTTTATATTCAGGCCACCTATATGTGATACAGCTCGCACTCCATTGAAGTGGCAGCACAAGAATCGGAGATTATTTTCATCTCTCAGGTGAGTCTTCTTGCAGAATAATTGGTCTATTTTCTGGAGATGTAGCTCAGTTGGTGGTGTGCTCCCTTAGCATTCACTAAGCCCCTGATTCCTTCCCCAGCATAAACTAGGTGTGGTGGGATGTACCGTTATTCGAACAGTACGGAGGTGGAGGCCGGAGGATTAGAATACTGGTCCCTAAGATCTGGTTGCCCACCCCCGTGCTATGAACAGATTCTCGTGCACACCAAGTGATGTTATGTAGACCTTGCTCCCCAATTTAAAACTACTGGTTAAAATAAAATGGCTACAGCCACTTACTGGGGAGGAGGGATAGAAGAGACAGAGTTTGATCTAGTGGGCTGAGAGTCACAGGTTGGGAACCACAAGAAAAAGAAGGGAGACAGAGAGGACACAAGTTCTCCATTAGAAATGATGGACCAGGAGCTTGTGCCTGAGGGAAATGGACCCTGAGGACAGGCTGCTAGAGCAGAATAGCCCAGGAGAAGCACAAACAGCAAGTATTTGGGTAGTACAATTGGGGAAGTAGCCAGACTAGCGTTAGAGAATTAGACTAGGAGTAATTTGCCCAGTAATTGTGCTAAAGCTAAATAAATAAATCATCATTTGACTCTCATTCATTTGGAAGGTAATGGGTATAGAAATAATTTGATAATCTATAATCTTTGACTACATAGAAAGTTGGGCACACCCAAGACCCTGCCTCAAGACCCTGACTCGAAACATACAAGCCACCTGCGGTTATATGCTTTGAAATCATTGACACTCCATTCATGAATTTGAGTTATTTCCACACTTCCATTACCCTCTCTCATGCCTTCTCCCTCTCCCACTGAAACCCTTCTTCACATAATCCCCCCTCCTGCTTTTGTAATCTTTTGTGTGCGACCCACTCAGCATAATTATCATTGCATACATGAGGGTGGGGTAGAGGGTCCATACTGGAGCGTGAGCAGCTATCACTGGCTATATCATTGAGGAGAGGGATACCTCTCTCCTGCCAGCAGCCAGGAGCTGCTGAGCCTCCCTCCCCCCACTCCCTTCCATCCATGAGGAAATGTTGACTTGGTAGACCCAAATTTTTTTCCTAAGGTCTTCAAAAGTTTTATACATATATACAACGTATCTTGCTCATAGCCAGTCCTTCCTTCCGTAGCCCTCCCCAACACACGTCTTTCTCAACTTCATATTTATTTTCATTATATTCCTTTCATTTCATTTCATTATTCTCCTTTTATTATTTCAATGAGGCCAACCAGTGTGGCACAGATAGCCCATTAGATGCCACAGCCCCAAAGTAAAGTGAATGTTCCTCCATCAGTAAGCATTAACTACCAGGAGCTCTTCAGTTGGAGTGGGGCCTTATATGCTTCTGCCCACTTCATGCTAACAAGCTTGATCTTGTACAGCTCTTATGCAGGTATCTGTACTTGCAGAAGTTCATGCACACACAGTCCTGTATCTAGAAGGCTCGTCTTTGTGGTGTACCACCCTGTCATCTGACTCTGCTGTTCCCCCCACCCCATCCTTTTCTGTAGAATAAACTGACATTTTGCATCTGAAAATTTAAGAAGTCAAGGGGTTAACATTGAGAATTGCCATAGGGGATCAAATGAGAATCAGTGATTTTATGCAGAGAATCTTTTTCAGCATGGAAAAATTCACTGTTATTTTAGTCTGACACCCCTGTGTCAGTAGTGACATGGAGTGTGTGATGCCTAGAGCTGAGTAAATGTGCAGAATGAAAGGAGAAGTCAGGTGTGAAGCATGTGAGGGGAGGGGAATGAGGCAAGTGTGAAGTAGTGTGAGGAGGGGAAAGAGGCAAGTGTGAAGCAGTGTGAGGGGAGGAGAAAGAGGCAAGTGTGAAGCAGTGTGAGGAGGGGAAGTGCAGGTGTGAAGCAGTATGTGGGAAAGGGAAAGAGGCAAGTGTGAAGCAGTATGAGGAAAAGGAAAGAGGCAAGTGTGAAGCAGTGTGAGGAGAGGAAGTGCAAGTGTGAAGCAGTGTGAGCAGAGGGAGAAAAGGCAAGTGAGAAGCAGTATGTGGGAAAGGGAAGAGGCAAGTGTGAAGCAATATGAGGGGAAGTAAAAGAGGCAAGTGTGAAGCAGTGTAAGGAGGGGGAAGTGGCAAGTGTGAAGCAATATGAGGGGAAAGGAAAGAGGCAAGTGTGAAGCAGTGTGAGGAGAGGGGAAGAGGCAAGTGTGAGGCAGTGTGAGGAGAGGGGAAGAGGCAAGTGTGAAGCAGTGTGAGGAGGGGGAAGAGGCAAATGTGAAGCAGTGTGAGGAAAGAAGAGAAATCACTTGCATGTTCATGAATGCATGCATGGCACTCCTAGAATTCCTCTTACTGGGAAGTACTTAAGGGAATTATCAACCTATAGGTTATGGAAATAATCTGTTAAAGCCATACTCATATTACTTTTAGTGGTTTTTATTCTTATGTGGGAAAATAGTTTCTGTCTTTCCCCTTCTCTGGTTTGAGCCATTCATCTGGATACTTCAAAGCTCTACTACGGCGCTTAGTAAGACCCAGTAGGCGTCCCTTATCACCATCAATATTTTTACTTCCTTTACTCCTGTTGCTGCTCCTCAGCCCACTGCGCACATGTGGTCTTCTGTCTGTGTGGCGCAGGATTTCACACACCCCCACGCTTCCTCATGCTCTTAGGAGGTATGCTGAAGACTCTTTTTTTTTTTTTTTTTTTTTTTAACGTGCCAGATTCTATTTAGTGAGCAGGATTACTGGATTTCTTTCTTGTTAGTTTCACAAATGCTGGTCTAATGATAGTAAGATTTTTCTGAGGCTTTGCATTCCTTTGTAGATAGTTGGTCTGGCCACCTTCTGTCTAATGGGTTGTGTGCCTATTTATGGGTCTAGAACAAAATGTCATACTGTTTTCAGTTTACCTGGTTCCTCTCTTAGCAACTGAGGAGTAGCATTCAGGCTGTTAGCAATGATTAACATGGCATCCTTAAGACCAGAGTAATCTCAATGGCTTTTTAAGTTCTTTGTCCTTTGACCCTGTAACCTATTGCCTGGCTGACTCATCTGCTAGCTTTTGTGTCCTCTTTCTGTTGTTGCAAACCTGAGTCTTTTGCATCTTTAATAAGCGCTGATTCTTGGTTTTGCTCTGTGTTCTATCAACACAGAGAAATGGGTTACTTCAAAGTAACAGCTGTGGAGTCCTCCAGCAGTTGTCTTTTTAGTTAGATAATGAGTATAGGAGGGGGGAACAGCTTGATTTGGGGTGGGGCCCCTGTGTGCCTCTTCATTAGATACTTGTAGCTAGTGTTCTTCATTACATACTCAGAAAGCTTCTGGTATGTACCTCATGTGAGCCTGAGCTGTCAGAGCTGTGAGGTGGTGGCATGTGACCTTGTTTATAAATTGTTAGGATTTGAGGAGATGTGTGGAGAGAGGGCAGAGCATAAATGTCAGGGAAGGCTTACTATTGCTGTTCCTCTTCTCTCCATAGTCATCCTTGCCACGGTCATAGGGGGCAAGTTCAAAGGAAGTTCTGTTCTAGTGGGTTTGCTCCCTGTTACACAGTAGTGTTGGATAAAGACCTGTTAGCACAGTAGGTCGTCTCGAGAGACTGTACATGATAGGTATTCTGGTCTCATTTGTTAAGAGGAGTACGTCCAGGCCTGGCCATGTGTCATCTCAGCTTGACTGATGTTACTGCCTCTTCAGAGAAATGAGTTAATTGGTCACTTATGAGCTGTGTTTGTGGATCATGTTGGGATTATACGAGGTACACAGCTTGACCTTAGGTTTACCGTCTTTCAGGTCAACTTAAAAAACAGCATTACCAGTTTTTTAAAAAAATTAACTTTTCATCTCGTGGTTTCTGTTTTTATACACAAGACAAACATTCCCACCTCGACGTCAGGTTTTTAAAGAGTAGACACAAATGGACTCCGTGTGTAGCTCAGACGTTCAGTGCTTGCTTAGCACATGAGTTCTTGGTTCTCACTCCGAGCACCATCTCTCCAAAAATACCCAAACAACAACAATAAATCCAGGGTTATGGTGATTAATCATGCAGCTTGCTTTGTCTACACACAATGTATACAATTTATCTTGTATTTCAGACTCTGAGAATATAGGCTGTAGTGTTAGATAGTACCTCACTGCTGGCTATGGTTGGCGTTACTGCTCTAAGACAAAATGAAATCATTTTAGAAAGAATACTAGAGAAAAAAAATCACCCTATTCTATTCAGAAAATAGTTTAGTACTTTTGAGTTTTAACATGAAGTTCATATAAATCTGTAAAAAGCCAGGGGTCAGCAAAAACAATTTTTTAATGGTAGAAAACTGACTTTTGGCTCTGTTTTGAGTTTAACGCTTAAAAATACTTAATTATTTTATCTTTAAGATTCCAAGTGTTCTGTTTACAGGGTTTGGTAAAACTAGCAACCAACCCTGACCCCATCCCACCAAAAAAAGAAAGCCAAACCAAATCCATGTTATACTTTGTTAAAATGTTTCAATTTTCTCCCAAAGGTTAATTTCCTTGTCAAATGAAAACAAGCCTTTAAAATCCTGTGATGTATATTGTTGACAGAACTTCCTGTTTGAGAGTCACTTCTAAAATCAGTAAATAGAACATGCTGACTGCTGTGTGGAAACAGCATTCGTGAATTAATTTTAGAAGTAATAGAATCTTGTGCAGGTGAAGATTTTCTTATTTATATGCAGATAAAGAGCCATGCACAGTTTGTCTCCATGCGTTGGCCATGTGGGAGGGCACCTGTTGAAGTGGATGCGGACTGGGTCATAACCTGGGAATGTGATTATCATGGGGAGTTTGTGATAGAAACAATGACAGGTGGGTATTGATGAGGAGCAGGAGCCAGCCCACACTGGCGTTAGTCAGCAGTGTGTCTGATTGTGAGGTCTGTAATTTCCCTTAGCAACCAAGGCAGCAAAGGTAGAGACCATGCCAGGGGAAATGAAGGTGCCATCTTGAAAGAGTACATAGTTTAACACACAAAATCAGGATTATTTGTCTCAGGGCTTTGGTTTTGAAGCCGCCTCCAGGTTCCTGTGATCTGGAGCCAGCAGATCTTGTTAAAGTTTTGTTTTTCAAATTGTCTTGGAAAATGTGCTGTGGTAGTATTATAAACTGCAGCGTAGAAGCCAGTGCTAAGAGGCAAAGCAGTGTCTAATTTATTCTTCTCATGGTAGCTGGCAGCAGACATCTTACAGCTATCAAAATCTGAACTTGAAGCCTGCCTCTGTGTGCCCCTTGGGCTAGGACTAAGCATTCCAAGCAGTTACTACGTTAGTTGTAAAAAAAAAAAAAAAAAAAAAAATCAAGACTAGCATACCTATATATTTGTGGAATGAATATATGTTGGAATATTGGAGCATGTGTAGTCAGATATTAATTAAGTGATAGTTATAATTATCAATGTAAATTTCAATAGCTGAAGTTGAAAGCCCTAGAGAGTCCTGTTACGAGCAGGTCATTTTATTGTTGATAGACTGGCTCTTACTTTGGGAACTGAACTTACGTAGATGCTGTATTTTATGTAGTTCTGATAAAATCAGAAAATGGGAAGTTATCTTAAACAAGCTATTATTCAAATAATGACTAAGGCCTGGTGTATAGAGCTAGAGATTTAAATCCCTTCAGACTGCAGTGTGAAGGCTCCCTACAGATAGGTACTTAGTGTATACTGCAAGGATACATGCGCAAGGCGGGACTCAGACTCCTGGCCAAGTGCTCTCTGGACTCTAGAAGAGTCCTAGGGATTTTAATGGAAAGAATGAAATGTGAGCTAGGCCTGTAAAAGATGAGAGGATAGGAAGGAAAATGTGGCTAGGAAGAAGGTGGGAGGGAGAGGTTGAGGGAGAGGTTAAGGGAGAGGGAGAGGGGGAGGAGAGGGGTGTACTGGCTGGTTTTGTGTGTCAACTTGACACAGGCAGGAGTTATCACAGAGAAGGGAGCTTCAGTTGGGGAAGTGCCTCCATGAGATCCAGCTGTAAGACATTTTCTCAATGAGTGATCAAGGGGGTAGGGCCCCTGGTGGGTGGTGCCATCCCTGGGCTGGAAGTCTTGGGTTCTATAAGATAGCAGGCTGAGCAAGCCAGGGGAGGTAAGCCAGCAAGGAACATCCCTCCATGGCCTCTGCATCAGCTCCTGCTTTCTGACCTGCTTCAATTCCAGTCCTGACTTCCTTTGTGATAAACAGCAATGTGGAAGTAAGCCAAATAAACCCTTTCCTCCCCAACTTGCTTCATGGTCATAATGTTTGTGCAGGAATAGAAACCCTGACTAAGACAAGGGGGGAGAGAGAGAGGGGGAGGGGGAGGGAGACGTTGAGGGAGAGGTTAGGGGAGAGGGAGAGGGAGAGGGGGATGGGGAGGAGAGGGGGAAGAGGGAGAAGTTGAGAGGGAGGGGAGGGAGAGGGAGAGGAGATCAATCATGACAATAGTCATAGGGAGCTACTTTTGGTTCTAGATATTTGGAAATGAAGTGTGAGTCTGAGTCAGTCTCTCTCTCTGTCAGACACACACACACAGAGCGATAGAGCTAGAAAGAGAGCGAGAGAAAGAGAGTGAGAGCGAGAGAGAGAGGGGAGGAGAGAGGCTTGAGACAGGTTCTCTCTAGCTCTGACTGACCTAGAGCTCACTATGGAGACTGTGCTGGTCTTGAACTTACACCGAGCCTCCCACCTCTGTCTTGTATGTGCTAGGATTACAGGCATGCTCCCTTGCTCCTGGACCTGGAGTAATTTGGAAACAATTATACAAGAAGGAGATGGGGGTTACACAAACCTGGGGAGTTAGTCATATGAAGTGGAATTTTAAATAAATACCTCCATCCATCATATGGGTTGGGATCATAGGGGATGTAGTCATTGAATAGCAAGAAACTTACTATAAATCAGCAGGGCAGAGATGACAGACAAGTCTCCAAAGTGCTAGAAATAAGCAACACAAGTCTAAATAACTTTTAGGTTGAGGAGAAAGTCCCGAGAAATGGATAAAACATAGACCAGGAGGTGGTTCCGTTGGTAAAGTGGCTCATGGAGTATGAACACGAGGCCCCAGGTTTAGATCCCCCAGCACTCAAATCAAAGCTGAGTGTGATAGTGTATGTCTGCAGTCCCCGCATTGGGGAGGTGGGGATAGGGACTTATTGGAGTGCCCTGGCCGGCCAGCATAGCTGAGAAGATGATGTCCTGGCTCAGCAAGAGACCTTGTCTCAGAAAGAAGGTGGAGAATGAGCAAGGAAGACATCTGATGCTGATCTCTGGTCTTTCTATACATGGACACGCCCATGAACACACATACACACACACACACACCACACACACACACTAAAAATACATTAAACCAAATGAAAATGAAAGCAGGATGTGCCAAAATTATCCAAATCTGTAGGATATAATTAAGGCTGCGTTAGAAGTAACAAAAACTGCTGTATCAGAAATACCCTGTGCCTCTGACTCCTTTGCTTCCAGAAATAGCTGCCGAGGACTGAGGAAAGAATCCTTGGACTTGAAGAAGGAAATGGAACTGTTCCAAAACGAGAAGCAAAGAATGAGAAAGCATTGAGCAGAATATCTAAAGCTTTGAGACAGTCAGGGAGGGCATACCCTGTGCATAATGGACATACCATAAGATAAAGAGGGAATCAAAAGAAACATTTGAGGCAGAAGTAGTTGAGAGTTTTCCAAAATTAATGAGAGCCATCAAAGCGTGGGTAGACACCCCAGCACCCACAGGTAGCATATATTCCTCAAGTTATAGGAATTCCCCAAAGAGAAGATCTTAAAAGGAGCCAGAGGGATAGGAGATGGCTTTGCTTTTAGAAGGACAGAGTGAGGATACCATTCCTGGTGTTTTAAGAAGCTCTGAAGAAGTCAGGGGGTCTTATAGTGTCAGGATACCAAGTTCTACACCATCCAGCAAAGTTATACCTCAGAAATGATAAAGGAGTGTGAACTCTCTCCAGGGGCCAGCAGGTTGTAATCTGACCTCCATGTCTGTGCCTTACCTGTGTGTCTACCTGTGTGCATACAACTAAAGTAAATATACCTGAAATTATTCTCCAACAAAGTCTCTCTCAAACAGAATAGGAAGAGTCCAACTGGGAATTTTTCACAAGTGGGGTGTATACCACCTTGGAGGACATGTTGAAGGAAATAAGACTCAGTGCATATTTTCTTCTGTTCTGAGCCTTGTCTGTTTTGTTTTCTTAACTGCATGTTTTCTGCACATTTTTATTTATTTGAAGTTTCCTTCAAAAGCCTGATATCAAAATATCCCATACATATAGCATTTCTGCATACATCACCTCTGCAGCAGACATGATGACCTTCTGGAATCTCAGACATAAAACATGATTTTGCATTCAGAATAAACTCAGTAGATTTAAAGGCAAACAGCAGAACCAGTATCCTTGGGCTTTATGCTTTGTTAAGAAGTTCTGTGTTCTCCTCAGAGCACTCTTGCCTGGTGTGAGGTATAATGTGGACCTTCAGACCCTTCGCATTTATTGGATCATTGTAGCACTCAGCAGGGTGTTCCCAAGGATCACTGTGTTTGTAGGATATTCTCCAAAAGTCTTTCTAGTAAAGAATCATCTTTTAGTATAGCAGGACTTGAGACTGCTAAGGGACCACTCCTGTGACTTCTTCAACTTCACCTCCTGGATTGTCAGTGGTCTGACCCAGGACACTGTGTGAATTCCATACATAAACACACACCCAAGTCACCCCTGGTTTCAAAATGGCGCCCGTGAGCTGGCTTCTGTGTCTTTTTCTGAGCTTGTTACCATGGTGATGAATTGTCTGCCTAGTTTTTTCGTTGGTATGACTCTCCTGGCTTAGGTCACCTGTGTTTTCTGGTTGACCACACTCTCTAAGGACCAGGGAGGCAGAGGGCAAAAGCAGTCATTGAGTAGAATTAGCTACATCAATGCTCTGAATTTCCTGATTATCTCCTTTCAGTGGAAGCTAGCAGGAGCTTTGCCACTTCCCATGGTTCCTAGCCCCCTCAGAGCTGGTAGGGAATGGTCATTCCCTACTGCTAACAGAAACTTGTATTTTGTAGAAGTATTATGGGAGAAGCAAATAAAAGTTGACAACAGCGTTTGAGACAGGAAGCTCAATTGCCCATCCTTTATTTTAATGAGTCAACACTGACATTTTTGCTTTACTGTATGTAAGCTGTAACAGTGAGTCAGTTGTTTTAAAGTTCACATCTACAACCTTAAAACAAATGTTAAAATATGCTGTAATAATGAGGAATGTGAGAGGTGAGGCAGGGTCTTCGAGAAAATAAAATGAACTGTCGATGTTCGGAGAGATGTGCATTCCATATGCCCAAAGTAAGAGATGCCTGACCAGATCATCGCCTGTGACACAAGCTAAGCTGTGGAGAATCCTGCATCTGTCTTCAGTCGGGTGCTAAGTGATCTGGGCAGCCATCGGCAGCATGGGGAATGTGAGCAGTAGAGGCGTGGTTGTTGAAGGGTGACTCAGAGTGAACTGAACAAATGAAAAGCGGTTGTTGGGTGCGATGGTGATTTAAGGGAGCTAGTGAACTTTGAACTCAGGAAAAATGTCACTTGCTGAATTACAGCCATTGTTGTCTCACCATTAGTCTGTCACATGTGACAGCATTCGTATTAGTCCAGTCGTGGATGTGACACATCTCCTCCCACTTGTGACTCACAAGTGCACAGAGTGGTGTTTCAGCTCTCCACACTGCATGAGACAGTATTCACCTCTCACCTTCACTTCCGCATCGTTCACGGAATGCAACAGTCATTTCTGCATCTAGGGTCACCATGTGACTTCATCCATACCCAAGGCAGCAACGGCACAAAGGGCTGGTTCTCAGGAGGCAGAGGGGACAGGGAGAGCTAACGACCATCTAGTTTTACAAAAGGGTAGAAACCACCATCACACCACACTTCATCCCAGCCAGAAGGCTGAAAGTGATATTGCCACTTGAAAATCTGCCTCTTATTCCCATCCTGCTATGAGGATAACTTTCTGTGTCTGATGTGTGTTTCATGAAAACATTATGATGTGTGTATTTGTGGATTTTCAACATTTGCTGAGATCTGGGGAAATCCAGCTTTTGCCAAAAACCCTTCCCTTTTGAACACTTTTTGTTGCTGATTGGTTTTTGCTTTTTGAGACAGACTCTCATATATCATAGCTTGGCCTCAAATTCACTATGTCGACAAAGGTGGCCACGAACTCTTGATCTTCCTACCTCTGCCTCCCATGCACCGGGATTATAGGCGTGTACCACCACACCTGGCTTCTTGACCACTCATTCTTGTAAGTCATCTGTCTGGTGTTGGCACTGTGGGACTTTGTCAGGATTTTCCCCTAGAACTTGGGCACATGTCTGAGCTCTGTTGAGTTTGTATTGCCTCATGCAGGGATCTGTTTATAAGGCTTTCTGCCTAACAACCTCAGGGACTGACTCTGCTCTCCCAACAGAAGAGAAGGCAACTCCAGACTCCTCCCTGCTTCAGTCTATCCCTGGCAGTCCCTGTTTCTGCAGTCCTTGTTTATGAACTTTTTGCTTTTGCTTTGCTCTTCAATACATACTTCTTATGTACGAAAGACACTCCCAAGCTTTCTCACTTCTATCATCCTTTAATTTCTTTTGGAAAGTAACCAGATACCAACTCCTCCCAGAGCCTCCCTAACTGTAGAAGGGAAGGCAGTTTGCTTCCTGAGGCCAGCTTGCTTGTCCACTTAGGTTTTACTACCAGCTTCTCAGTAGCTACTGTGCTAAACCCACTTCTGCTGCCTCCTCCCCCTGCTCTTCCTCCTCTCTCTCCTTCTCTTCTTTCTTGAAAGACCGAGTCTTACCAGGTAGTCCCTTGGACGACCTCACATTTCTTGGGATCTTCTTGCCTTAGTCTCCAAAGTGCTGTGCCTACAGGAGTTTGTCATAATGCTGGGGAATTTCTTCACCTTTCCTTATTTGGAGATATTATCTTTATGTTTTATTTGTTTGTGTGTGTGTGTGTGTGTGTGTGTGTGTGTGTGTGTACGTGTGCACCTGCATGCACATACCCACCACATGTGTACACATGCTTCTGGAGGCCTAAAGAGCGAGCTAGAGTGATTATGAGCTGCTGGGTATGGGTGCTGAGCTGAACTTGGGTCTCCTGGAAGAGAAGAAAGTTCTCTTGCCAGTGGACCATCTCTTTAGCCCTGCCTTGCATCTAAGCATGATTTTATTAGACTGATGTTGCAGTTACTGTTTAT
>JADRCD010214697.1:0-34739 GCA_019843815.1 Montemys delectorum | reverse complement strand
TCTCTCTCTCTCTCTCTCTCTCTCTCTCTCTCTCTCTCTCTCTTCCTTCTCTCCCTTTCTTTATTTTCTTTAAATTACTATTTATTTTAGTTTAATACTTATTACTTTTCTGGTAATGTTTTGGGAGCAAAGTATATAAAATGCATAAGATACAGATTTGTTACTGCTGGATGGCCTACAAACTAGGCAACATGAATATTTAAAGTTATAAAACAGCATGACATGTACTGCAAGAGAAGTATGACCAAAAGCCAAAGTGATGAAAATCAGATGCTGCTGAAAGGTACCAACACTCTAATCATGGCTGTTATTGAAACATTCTTAAGAAGGCATGGAAAAGCAAAGACAAAGAAACAAACAAACAAAAAACAACAACAATAACAAAAAACCCCATCATCCCACACACACAAAAAAAAACCTTAGCAAATAATCCCAGTTTCCTTATTCCATATTTAACGGAACCTCTTATATTCATCCAATATTTATAAAAAGATCTTATTTAAATCAACTATGGACAGAAAGGCTTACCACAATGGAATATTACTCATCTATTAAGAACAATGAAATTATGAAATTTGAAGGCGAGTAGATGGAGCTGGAAACATTCATTCTACGTGGAAAAACTCAGACCAGAAAGACAAATGTCACATGTTTTTTTTCTCATTTATGAATATTAGGCTTGAATCTATAGATATGTATCCTTCATTTGGAATACCCAAGAGGTCAGAAAATTAGTAAGGGCCCCTTGGGACAAGGTAGTCAATATAGGAGAGATAGAATGCTGTAGTATAAAAGGTTAAAAGGAAATTAGAAACTAGGAAAGAATAAGTTGAATTAGAATAAAGGAGAGCTGGGTAGATGAGGGAAATTGATATATGGATGCCTACTACCCTATAATGGGGCAACAGTTCCCCTACTGGACAAAAAAGACTAACATAAAAATTCATGTCCCAGGAATGGGCAATTTGTTTTTTAAGAGTTGCTGACCAATGAGGTCCCAAAGACTCCCAAGCAACATAGACTTCCATCACTTGCTGCTGAAGATATCACATACTTGAGTCACAGAACATGATGAAATCTAGCTGGTACAGATATGGAAGCTTCAATCCTACTAAATAGCTTTGATAGTGCTAGCTGGTACTATAAAAGCTATAAGAGGAGAAAAGTAAGCATCAATCTTTTTGAGCTGGGAACTCAATTAACTCGAATAATGCCTGGCCTGGCAAGACTCTGCCCACTTGTGCAATAGTGGCATCAATATCATGGGAGTAACTAACCACTCTCTGTTTGGATTTAAGGCCAGATCCCCAAGACAAAATCCTTTCTAGCATCATTATTGGGGCAAGAACCTATACCTAGATAAATAATAGATGTTAAGAAAGAAACTAGTATCATTTGTTAAGTAGGCACTGTATTAAACCAACTCCCAATGAAATTATACCCATAATTAAGATATCTCTCAAACTTCATCAGAGAATGTCTTTTTGCAGCAGATGATGATCAATGCAGAGAACCACAATGGTCAACAAGCAGAGAGTAAGAGACAGAAGAATGTTAGCATGTTTAGGGATCATTGATATAGACAGAATGAAGAGAATGTACAAGCAGCAGTGGATAGATGCAAGGAAATGATGTCTCTGGAAACAGCAGGGCATACCCTCATATGAACTCAGGTAGTATGACAACATGCATAACATTAATGCAAGTCCAAGCCAAACCAAATATAAGTGTGGAGAGGAGAGTTGGGCATGAAACTTCACCCTTAGATGAAAAGCTATTGGCAATTCTTAGTCAATAGCTTTGAGAGTGATTTTGCTTTTCTATAATGTAGCCCTTGGTAAGTCTACTATGTTCCAGTGGCAGGCCACACATATAAGAGCATTTGTGCAATACACATTGGTCTTGATGAGGGTGAAGAAAAGAACACAATGTTGGGTGGGAAGGGAAGGATCATGGATATGGGAAGAGTTGGTGGAGGGGGGACTAAGACCAAAGCATATATAAAATTCTTAAAAAGCTAATTTTATAAATATATAATATCTCATAATATATTTCATCTATATTTATTAAATTTAGCATTATAATACTGTATATATACATCACAGTAAAGAAAATAGATAATTGATGATTCATTCATAGGTATAGCTCCAATGACTACCACTAATGAAATATAAATTTAATCCAAAGAAGAGGAAAACCAGTTTGAAGAACATTTAAATATGTACCTTAGCTTTTATAGTCATATTTCACACAGAATAAAAGTGGCTATGCTGATTATAAAGTTATAAATTTATAAGGTTGTATATTTTTGGCTACTATAAAAATTAAATGTTTATTATTCAAAGATCATTAAAAGAGACCCTGACTAAATCAACAGTTTTATATTTAATGACGTATATTATGCTCATTTATAGGACTATAATCGAAGATTTGCTAAAATACTAAGAAGCCATTAGATAAAGTATAAATGCCACCAGCAATGCCGATAAAGCAGTTTAAACATACTAATTTAATATAATAATATACTGATTTAATAGAGCAATTTAAATATACTAAATTACCCGGAGACTATCAATATGAATTGAATTCTTTTTATGACTGTACATAAATATATCTCGTTGTAAATTCAAATCAAAGTTCCTAACATATGAGATAAGTGATTTTAATAAATGTTGGTGGTTCATTGCAATAAGCTAGCACCAGGTGACAGTTAATAAATATCAACTGGTGATTATAAATAATCACAAAAAGGATAGCTTTACATTTTAATGAATTCAACTCTTATGCAGTAGAACTTACTTAGCAATGATAAAAAGTACCTAAAGGTTTAGCAAAAGTAAAAACAAAACTAAAAAGAAAAAAAGAAGGATCTGCTGGAGACAGAGCTGCAGAGACCAAGACTCTTAACTCTGGGTAAAATAGAGTGAGCCTACCAAGTCCTGTGTTAAAGGTTTTTAGATATACTATTCTAGGGTACTACTGCTCTGCAGTCAGGCGGTTCACTTTCTTGGCAATTTGTGGGTGGCTTTCTTACCTAGAGAGCATGCCCAGAGGTGTAACATTAAGTGATCCCATCAGCATTGCCAGGGCCATCCCTGGCGCTTCCCGTTCTATTACTTCTTTTGTGGCCTGTAATTAAAGATTAAATAGCAGACTGAGTGAAATAGCCAAAAAAGAAGAAAGGCAGAGTAGTAACTTTCACTTTAAGATAAACCATATTTTGTAGTTCCTCAAACATTTAGATTTTTATGTCAGTCAGCTCAGCTTTTCAGGATCACTGAATATTGGCTATTGACTAGGAAAATACAAGGAATGTTACAAGTCCCATCTTATTCTTTCCTCATAGTTTCAGAGTATTTGATAAAAAACGCATCTTCTCTGGGAACCTGAAGTCCACACCCGGAAGCCTGGGATTGCTGTGCAGCTTGCAGGGTCTCAGGTGTGGAAGAAGGCTGTACAGGTGTTGGTTGTTCTGAGGGCTTTGGTTTGTTTTTAGTTTTGTGGTGTTGCGGATGGAATGCCACACCCTGCGCATGCTAGGCAAGAACTCCAGGATTAGCTGTGGCACTATGCTACATCCACAGTTTGCCTATTATTATTGAAATAAAAATATATTCCTACTAGTTCTATGATTTTATAACATGGTTAAAGAGACAAAAATATCACCTTCTCCATAAACTAGCTGGAAAAAATTTACAATTTCAATACAAATTAGCTACTGATTAAAAAAATAAAGTGATATATTTACTATAAGAGTTTACGGTATGACATGATTAAGGTGAAGGGTACTTAAGCCAGGAACAAGTTAGTGAAGAAGACAGAAATATTTTCCAACAGTAGCAATATCAGCACACCTTGGAGATATTCCAGGTTTGGTTTCAGACTATCACTGTTAAGCCAATAAAACAATAAAGCATATCATATGAACTTTTTGGTTTCTGAGTGCATATAAAAGTTATGCTTACATTGTCCTTCAGTGTTTTAAGCATATCATATCATTACATCTAAAAAGTTACAATACTGAAATACAGTGTTGCAAAAGTATGTTAATCATCATCTGAACCTTCAGCCAGTCATAACAGCAGTTCAAATGGAGGCCTTGATCTTATTGGCTGTTACCTGATCAGTAGACATAAAAATAATTAATGTTAATAAGTTTAGACTATAGGAAGAATTACCAAATGCAACACAGAGACATAAGGTAATATATATTGAGAAAATGGCATTATTATTCTTGTTCTGCACAGGGTTGCCTCAACCTTTAATTTGTAAGACACTGGTATTTATGAAGGCCATACCCTAGAATTATAGAATATGAGATATGACTGTGCATTGCATTTAATGGTAAAGATAAACTTTAGGCTAAAATTAGGAACAAAGCACATGACTTAACCCTATTCCAACAACCTATTTCTACAAATGAAGGCAGTTACAATAACTGGAAATGACTAAGAAGTAAAACATGTAAAATAGAGTATTCTAGTATGCAGAAAAAAAGCAAAATATAAACAATGACAGAATGAAGACAAATTGTGACTGCAACTGTTCAGCAGAAGAGAGCTACAGCTCTAAGTAAGACTGTATACATGGCTAATTGTTTTCTCCAAACAAACACTTGACCAAAGAATTAAAGCAAATCAAGTATGTATTAGATACTAACTGATAGTGTAATTTTTAGAACATATATAAATGGGCAATTTGTTCCTAATATGAATATAAAATATGGGTTCCCAGAACTGATCAATCTCCTGGTTCACTGCACCAAGAATGGCATACTATTTAACAACAGCAACTGCTTCTTAATGAACTCTTTTTTAATGAGGGGCACCACAGGCTGCAGAAAACACAAACTGATCTTCAAAGTTTTAAAATGAATTGTTATTATTTAAATTTAAAGCTGAAAAATGATGAGCTATCTACCTCATTTTTCTTTGCCTGAAACCAACCCATTCATTATAAATTTGAGGTCTTGTGATATGAGACATTATTTCTGTTATAAACTGCTCTGTTAAGATTAAAACTTCCAGGAAACTAAAAAATCTAAAGATCTAAAATATCAAGCAAAGGGAAGTTGAACATAATATGAAGTGGCCTCTTTAGCAGAATTACTACTTCACTGCCCACTTTAAAACATCATCATATAAGCACTGCTTAACTTTCAATGGGTTTGAATACAGTTTACATCGCAAAGAGTCATATGTTAGCAGCTTGGACCTTGGTGTGACAATGTTGGTACAAGGGTGATGTGATATCACTCATGAAGTCAGTTCTTAAGGGAACAAGTTATATAAAGAGTAAGCCTGACCTAAGAATCAGTCTGGCTTGTTTTACTAATGATCTTCTGCACACAGCCATTTTCCTTTCTGCCTTTCTTACTATGAGGTAAATAAACTTTTTCTTTGAAAGTATAATCTCCAGTATTTTCTTCTAGCAAAAGAAAAAATACTGAGATACACATACAGATTATATACCCCGAGAAGAATGGCACATTTTAAGGACAAGGAGAAAAATACCAACAGATAACCAAGAGGGTATATTTAATCTAAAATAGAGAGACCAAGGAACAATACTCATACACTTAAGAAACACTACTTACTAGGTATTTCTATTTGATGGCATTCAAAGGATGTGATAATCTAGTGATGAATTAAATAAACTGATTATATAAGCTGTGACCCAGAGTTAAAAAATAATGTGAAAATTGCATGGAAGAGATAAAGTTCATTAATTTTTTAAAAAATTCTCTAAAATATATCCTGAGTTTTCCCAGAACACTGGATTTTAGTTTCCAGAGAATTATTTTATTAGTAACCACTTTTGTGCAAATTTTTCGGTGAAATTTCTACTTATATGATGGAGTATCTGAGGTATGTTTATATTATACTGATTTTCTTTAGGAGGTTCTGCAGAAGAAAATTTTGATCTGAACTATGACTGGATAGTCCTATGCATTACTATATTTGCTTTTAAATTATGATGGCATGAACATAATGAGTTGGTGGAAGACTGGGAACAGACCATCAAGTTAATATCGGTCAAGACACAATGTGTTTACAGTAGGGCATTTTTAAAACTTATTTCTTATTAGATATTTTCTTTATTTACATTTCAAATGATATCCCCTTTCCCGGTTTCCTCTCCAGAAACAAACAAACAAACAAACAAACAAACAAAACCAACCCTATTCCCCCCCTCCCATCCCCCTGCTCACCAACCCATCCTCTCTTACTTTCTGGCCCTGGTATATCACTACACTGGGGCATAGAACCTTCACAGGATAAAGGGCCTCTCTTCCCATTAATGACTCACTAGGCCATCCTCTGCTACATATGCAGCTGGGGCCATGAGTCCCAACATGTGTACTCTTTGGTTGGTGGTTTAGTCCCTGGGAGCTCTGAGGGTACTAGCTAGTTCATATTGTTGTTCCTCCTAAGGGGCTGCAAACCCTTCAGCTTCTTGGGTCCTTTCTCTAGTTCCTTCATTGGGGACCCAGAGTACATGGTCCCCAATGGCTGTGAGCCTCTACTTTTGTATTAGTCAGGCACTGTCAGAGCCTCTAATGAGACAGCTATATCAGGCTCTTGTCAGCCAGCACTTGCTGGCATCCACAATAGCATCTGGGTTTGGTGATTGAATATGGGAAGGATCCCCAGGTAGGGCAGTCTCTGGATTGTCCTTCCTTCAGTCTATGTTCCATATTTTGTCTCTGTAACTCCTTCCAGGGTATTTTGTTTCTACTTCTAAGAACAATCAAAGTATCCACACTTTGGTCTTCCTTCTTCTTGAGTTTCTTGTGGTTTTTGGATTGTATCTTGGGTATTCTGAGTTTCTGGGCTAACATCCACTTATCAGTGAGTGCATAGCATGTGTGTTCTTTTGTGATTGTGTTACCTCCCTCAGGATGATATTCTCCAGATCCATCCATTTCTCTAAGAATTTCATAAATTCATTGTTTTTAATAGCTGAGTAGTACTCCATTGTGTAAATGTACCACCTTCTCTGTATCCATTCCTCTGTTGAAGGACATCTGGGTTGTTTCCAGTTTCTGGCTATTATAAATAAAGCTGCTATGAACATGGTGGAGCATGTGTCCTTATTACATGTTGGAGCATCTTCTGGGTATATGCCCAGGAGTGGTATAGCTGGGTCCTCTGGTAGTACTATGTCCAGTTTCCTGAGGAACCACCAACCTGATTTCCAGAGTGGTTGTACCTGCTTGCAGTCCCACCAGCAATGAAGTAGTGTTCCCCTTTCTCCACATCCTCACTAGCACCTACTCTCACCTGAGGTTTTGATCTTAGCCATTTTGACTGGTGTGAGGTGGAATCTCAGGGTTGTTTTGATTTGCATTTCCCTGATGTCTAAGGATGTTGAACATTTCTTTAGGTGCTTCTCTGACATTCAGTATTCCTCAGTTGAGAATTTGTTGTTTAGTTCTGTAACCCATTTTTTAATAGGGTTATTTGGTTCTCTGTAGTCTAACTTCTTGTGTTTTTTGTATATATTGGATATTAGCCTAGCCCTAGTAGGGCATTCTTAAACACATCATCTACAAGATATATTTTAGATCTTTAAGTAATGAATATTTCCATACAATGCTATAATCTACTTTGAGTTAATTTCTTATTTTAGAATGACTGGTATGATCAAAACCTCATTACATGTGAAGAGAATGCTACTCCATAGTTAGTTTCTAAGAGAAGAGGGTTTTGATCTTTTGCATTACATGGCATAGTGGGTAAAATGTGGCATTTACTCAATAAATATTAGTGGAACACAAAAATAAATAAATGCACTTATCTAGATTTGAAATTTGGCTTTACTGCCCATTTTTTGTGAATTTAATGAAAATAACCTTTCTGAGCTTCAATATATTTAAAAATAAAACATAACTACATCTTTTAAGATGATGATGAGGAGATATAAGCAATCTAGTATACAGTGAATATTCAAGAAAAGTAATTGTTTTTTGTTCCTATTCCATTTCAACTTACAGCCTTATAGTTTTCATTTTATCAAACAAATTAACAGATATAATAGGAAACATATACACTTATAATCAATAGTTGGAAAGCAGAGTTGAAATGATATGGAATTTACAACAATAATTCAACTGTGAAAGCTTGGCTAGTGAAGGAGAGCAAGAATCCTGAAATGCTGACCTTTAGAGAGCAAAAGCCAATTAAGGTGTGTATTGGAAAGACAGGAAAGAGGGCAAGAGCTGAGAGTAAATATCTACAGCCAGACATGAAAAGTACAACAAGGCATAAAGCAAAAGAATAAAACCTAACTCAGAATAAAACAAGACAAAATACATTAAGACACTAGAAAATCCAAACAGAAGAGAGGTTGTAAGAAAACACCTGTTACTTTCAATCTCATGTCATAGTAGAATAAAGATAAGAACTGTCTGCACCTGCAAATGAGTTTACATAAACCACCATCAGTGCTAAAAAGATGACATTAAGAGCTTGAGATAATTTTATATAATTATTTTATGGTACTATTTCAGATTTTTTTAATTATAAGCTCTTAATTTAATTAATCAATTACTTTTTTGAAAAAGTATAGTAGAAATTAGGGTTTCTGTTTTAGATTATGGTTTAGAAACTTGTCAGTTGCAAAATAATGATGTTTAGGTAACACCTACTTCCTTTGTTTAAGTATTTAACTTGTAATATAGGCTATTTTTTCTTGACAAGGTTTTGCTCTGTAGCTTGGCTAGCTTGGAACACGGTGTGGTCCAGGCAGGAGTTAAGGTGCAGTCCTCTGCCTCAGCCTCCTAAGTGCTGAGTTGTAGGGATGTAGCAGCATGCACAGCCTTTCAATATATTCTTAACAATGGAATCTTAACTGAAAAACATGAAAAACACTGCCATTTCCTTTATTGTTTATGTTTTGGTGGTACAGGGTGAGCATGCTTGTCTTCCTTCCCTTTCATACTTTGAAGATAACATCAAAGTCCAGAATACCCTTCAAAGGATGCTAATTTTTATAAATTAAAAAAATTGTACCACAAACAATTGAGAATTCTTGATGAAACTCATGCTCACTCTTGAACTCCATCAGGACATGATATTAAAGTTATTGATAAAATGATATGACTTTTAACACTAGTAGAATACATAACTAAATCTAAATAACTAGAAATGTAAAGTGACCCCATGAAAAATCTTCTAGTTTAGTGCTTTTACTTAATTATATAGGCACACTTCTATTAACAATGGAATAATTTTATTTATATTCATATACTTGCTACTTGACTAGGTAGATTTTATAGTTTCCTGCTAACAAATACTATAATGCCATGTGATGAGTAAATAATCATGAACATCAAAGATTAAGTTTGTGGTGAGTAAAGAAATATAACAGAGAAACACCAGATACTTGCTGCTGATAACTTTGTTATGCCATCAAAGTGGACATGGTTAGGGCAACAGTTCTCAAATTCAGTGTACATCAACATCTTCTAGAAATTTTGCTATAATATATTTACTTGAGCATGATTCTCACATACTTCAATTTATAATGTCTGGATAGGGCATCAGAATTGCCATTTAAAACAATTTTCAGGTGATATCTATGATACTTAAAGAGCACACTTGAAAAATCATACTTGATGACAGGAATGTGTGACACCCTGATTTTCAGTGGACATTTCACATTCAACTTCATAGAAGATATAAATGTGAGAATACTTCACTAGAATTAAATATAGACTTAGTGAGAAGACAAATTGGGTTGAAACAGGTAATTTAATAAGTCCAGGTATATTTTCCTGATGCCTTCACATTGAAGCATACATACTATTTTAATTTCTATATTTCAAAATTTGCCATAATAAACAGTACTGTGGCAACCTCTCTAAGTATGTGGTGACATACTAAAGATTAGACTTAACAATTTGAGTTTTGTCTCTCAAGTGATATTACTTGTATCTTCTTTCTAGCTGTAGTTTTGAAGTACCCAGTCATTACTATATGCTGGCATGGTAAGACTTAATGAAAGATAATACAGACTGAGGCTAATATAAACATAACAAAACCTAGAAAGGAATGTTTTAAATGAATTATAGTAGATTCAAAACTGTTAAAATAATTTCTGCTATTTATTGACTATCCCTAAGGATGACATCTATATCGATATTATTCAGTCCCAGTTTTGCAATCCCAAGGGGTAGGATAAGTATTTTAAGAAAGTATTCTTAACCATCATGCCATCACCCAGTACCACAGCATATAACTATGAGATATAAAGCTGTGTAACTTTTGATGTGTGTAATTTGATAGGCATAGTTAAGGACTTCCAGCTCTTTCAGAGTATGAATTTGGTTCTCAGGACTCAGGCAGGCAGTTCACAACTATCTGCAATATATATTCCCAGGGTATCCCACAACCTCTTCTAGCCTCCATGACACCTGTTCACATGTGATGTGAGTGTGCACATGCACCCCCAGCACCCAACATGCACATACACACACACACACACACACACACACACACACACACATAAAATAAAAATAAATCTACAAGTAAGTCATATGCAGCTTTTGAGGAGGGAATGGAATAATTTCAGGAGAACTAATAAACAATGCATGAACTTTTATTAATAATATTGTATTGCATAAGTAACTTTGATGACAGGGTAGTTTTCAAATCTACAAAGATAATTGTGATATAATAGTTTTGTCATCAGTTTTTTTTGTTTTGTTTTGTTTTGTTTTTGCTATAATCCATCCATCTATTTGCCCACTTACCATCCAAAACTCTGTAAAAATCACATAAGCAGTAGTGTTGGCTAAACAAGACCTGAGCAAAGGATGACATCAATGGAGATGCTAACATGGAAGGCAAAAAAACTCCCAAGGCCTCAATACTGGACAAAGAATTAAAGGGAATGTTGAGAGCTGAATAAATGGTCTTCCCCAGGGACAAGTCCTTAACTGATAATATAACTTCAAACAGCCGTGAGATCATATACATACAGGTAACATTATATTTACTGAGCAAGTTGTATTTATGTATTTCTGGATATATATAAACATAAAATTAATATATATAGAGATGGATTGGAAGACAGATCAACAACGAAAAAGAAGATACAAATTTGATTAAAAGTCAGGGATGGGTGGGTGGTATGAGAGGGTTTGAAGGGAGGAAAGGGAGTGAAGGAAATGATGTAATTATTGTTTCAAAAAGTTACTATGAATTTCATCTTAGGGAAATGGATAGATCTGGAGAATATCATCCTGAGTGAGGTAACCCAACCACAAAAGAACATACATGGTATGCACTCTCTGATAAGTGGTTATTAGCCCAGAAGTTCGGAATACAGGAAGAACAACCCACAAACCACAAGAAACTCAAGAAGAAGGAAGACCAAAATGTGGACATTTCATTCCTTCTTAAAAGGGGAAACAAAATACCCACTGGAGGAGTTGCAGAGACTAAGTATGGAGCAGAGACTGAAGGAAGGACAAGCCAGCCTGATATAGCTATCTCCTGAGAGGCTCTGACAGTACTTGACTAAAAGAGATGTAGAGGCTCACAGCCATCCATCGAACTGAGTACATGGCCCCCAATGAAGAAGTTAGAGAAAGGACCAAAGGAGCTGAAGGGTTTGCAGCCCCTTAGGATGAACAACAATATGAACTAACTAGTACTTCAGAGCTCCCGGGGACTCAACCACCAACCAAGGACTATACATGGTGGGACTGATTGTTCTGGCAGCATATGTATAGTAGAGGATTGCAAATTCGATCATCAATGGGAGGAGAGGCCCTTGGCCCTGTGAAGGTTTTGTGCCCCAGTGTAGGGGAATGCCAGGGCCAATAAGTGGGAGAGGGTGGGGTGGCAAGCATGGGGAGGGGGGAGGCAACAGGGGTTTGTTCTTGTTTTTGTTTGTTTGTTTGTTTGTTTTTTGGAGGGGAAACTGGGAAAGGAAAAATCATGTCATGTAAATAAAGATAATATCTAATTTTAAAAAAATAAAACATTAATATAATTGAAAAAACCCAAAAAACAAAAAGTTACTATGAATATTGTATATTCTATTATTTAGTATTAGAATTCATTAATAGAAGAAATGCTGAAAAAGAAGAAATACAGTGTGTGTGGGGGGTACTCGTAGTGTCCAGCTGCAGTAGAAGGATAGGGCATCAAGTGGAGGAATGGGGTTGCCATCCCACAGTCAAATGCTCTGACTCAGAATTGTTCCTGTCTGAAGGAACTGCAAGGACAAAAACGAACAAGAGCCTGAGAGAAAAGAGGTCTAGTGACAGGCCCAAGATCCAGTTACTGATGCTGTGGTGTGCTTGCAGACAGGAGCCGAGCATGGCAGACCTCTGAGAGGCCCAAGAAGCAACTGAAAAGAGTCAGATGCAGATACTAGCACCCAACCAATGGATGGAAACACCTTTGTGGTTGAATTGGGGAAAAGTTGGAAGAAGCTGAGAAGGAGGGCGGCCCCATGGGAAGACCAGCAGTCTCAACTGACCTGGACGCTGAGATCTCTCAGAAGCCGAGCCACCATCAGGCAGCATGCACCAGCTGATAGGAGACCCCTGACACATATACAGCAGAGGACTGTCTGATCTGGACTCAGTGAGAGAAGATTCGTGCCTTACCCCAGGGAGTGGGGAGGTCTGGTAGAGTTGGAGTGGGGGAGTGTGGAGACCCTTTTGGAGACAGGGGGGAGTAGGTATGGGATGGGGCGTGGTTGGTGGGGTCAGACCAGGAGAAGGATGAAGTCTGAGTTGTAAAAAGGGAATAAAGAATAATAAAAAGGACTGTGGAGAGCTACTGAAGAAGGACAACACTCTATGCTGTTTATTTCTGGTTACTGTAAGCACATGAACCCTGCCTCCACCTTCACCCTCCCCCACACACAAGAAAATTAGAAGAAAGCTAGCTAGTAAAAAAGGAGATGAATAATGCTATTCTACTGTACACAACCCTAAGAGCTTACATCAAAGTTGTATGCAAATATGCTGCATCACTGAAACCTCAACAACATGATTGCCTAAAAAATATCCATGTGATGACATCAATGAAATGGCAGCGTAGTATGAGGAACATTTCACAAGGCCCCACCATAGGTGAAAAGTGACAGGCAATCAATTTTTTTCTGAGAAAGAAAGAATTTAATTCATCCAGGCATGAGTCCCTGAAAGATCATGAAATCTATAGTGGTCAGCACTAAATGCATGAACATAAAACCTGTTGTTAATTTAAAGAAAATATTCCTGTGCATGACTGTGCTACTGGTCACTTTTTTGTGTATGTACTTAATGTGTGATAGAATCTTCCTATAGTGTGACACTTCGCTAAAGCAGTTCTCTCCTGGATTTCATGAATACTGTTAAATAAAGTACTAATCAGAAGTTTTTACTTATGGCGACTCAGTTTAAATACATGGGCACTCTGCTTAGAGAGTTAAAATTGTTGTTTCACACAATACAAGAGACATGATTTATTAATTTTCTTTGAAAAAGTAAATAATGAGACATACTAATAATTGTGACTATGTTAAAGGCAGAAAGTATACCAATAGAAAAATTGAAAAGGTAATTCATGTCTTTTGCCTCAAATTTTGTTTTAACCTATTAATCTAATGTGATATGTTTTAAACAGAAAAAGGCCCCATATTCTGTGTAGATATAGGAAGGATTTTTGCCTAAAGCATACATATTACCTTTAACAGAAAGCTTATACACATTTGTATTAACCCATGAACCTAGATTTCATACAGGTTGATGTTACAAGTAGTAGTCAAAGCAATTGTGAAAAACAAAAAGTTCTATCAAAAGCATTGTAAAATTGAAAGTATAAATACATCAGGTTTTGTTTAAGAAAATGACTGAAAAAATAAAGATTTACTCAGAACTAGAAGTTTTGGAGAGAGCAGTTACTAGAAACAGTTGTGAGCAACACCTCCCCCCTGCCCCCAAAGGGCAGATTGGGAAAAAGTAGAAAGGAACTGCATTCCCTGGATTGCATCTCTAATCTGGATGGAAAACAGTAATTAATTTCTTGTACTTCCTTCAGCAAATACAAAAATAACCATGTGCCCATGATTACTTGTGACAAACAGTTCCATCTGGTAAGTCAAACAAGTTTTATCAATTCTTAAATTGCTATAGTTATGCACTAAAAAATACAGATTTAAAAATATCAACAGTCTATGCCTGCCTGGCTGCCTTCCTTCTTTTGTGGAAGGATGGAGTCAGGATGATATTCAGTAGAACAACATACAGAGGAAATATTCCACTCAGCTCAAATCAGTCAATGGTCTGCTGTGCATATTAAAAAGGCCCAAAGTGGAATTCAGCTCAAGGGTAGGCCCCAGGGTCTGACACATTACTGATGCTCACAAAAAGCAACCTATCATGACTGCCCTCTTAAAGACCCAACAAGGAGTTGAAAGAGTCAGATGTGGATATTTGCACCCAATCAATGGACAGAGCTGCTGATCCCTATAGCTGAATTAGAGAAAAGCTGGAAGAAGCTGAGGAGGAGGGTGAGCCTAGAGGAAGACTAGCAATCTCAATTTAACTGGAACCCGGAGATCTCTCAAAACACTGGACTGCCAACCAGGCAGCATACACCAGCTGATATGAAGCTCCCAACACATATACAGCAGAGGACTGCAAGGTCTGGGTTCAGTCAGAGAAGATGCACCTAACTCTCAAGAGACTGGAGGCCCCAGGAAGTTTAGAGGTCTTCTTCTATTGCCTACTAATCAAAATTAATACATTTTGTGACAGAAATACAAGGAAGCAAGCTATCCTGTTTCTCAAAACTTTTAGTTAACTACAAAGTAAAATGGTGACCACCTGTAGGAAATGCCTCTTTCATGAGCAGGTCTGCGGTTAATTTCTCTATTTCTTTTTTAGTGTCAAGATATGAGGGTGTTAGGTCTCAAACAAGGGACCAAAGTCTATGTAAGGTACCTGTTAACATATTAACATGGTCTCTGGCCACCCAGTCTCTCCCTGCCCATGTCTGTTACAAGGTCCTCTTGCCTGGCATACCTACCTGAAATGGTCTGCCCTTTTCCAATTCTCTGATTCATAACCCAGCCATTTTGATTATGTGATCCTTTTTGGCCTCTTAGCCCCTTGACCATTCCAGACAAAAAAAAGCACAGGTAAAATTTCTTTTAGTTTCTTATGATCTTTACAAGAAGACTGCTACTCTGACTTATAAGTATTTACACAAGCAATACAGCACTATGGCTCTCGACCAATCAGGGAAGACTTAACTCCTGAGCACTAAAAGAATCAGGACTCAGGAGTTGAATGTTATGAAGAAAATCTCTTAATTTCTTTATTAGTATACAGTACTACAATGTAACAAAAAGCATCCTCAAGAGGGGAGGGGGAGAGCCACATTCATTGTGTACCAACATGTAGCTCACCAAGCTCCAAAGGAGAGGTCCAAACCAATGGTCACACAAATGGCACTGGTTAAATATAGTGGATCACAAAGCAAACCAAAAACAAGAATGTGGGACGAAGGTCGGGAAAGATGAGATCAGTTCACAGGGGAGATAAGGAGGGAGATTAAAAGGGTAATCAAAGGATAAGAACGCATTATAGAGTCTGAAATTGTGAGAGCAAATTTAATTAAAAAACAGCATCCTAAGATAAAATAAACTTTGGTCTTACCTTACATTTGTAAGTAACCAGATAACTAAATAGTAAGCTTGTGAAGGTATCAATTTAAAGATGCTAAATATAAATATAGTAGGTTTGTGGCTATTTCTTAATTTGAAGAAATTTAATATATTTTAAAAATTATTATTCCAGTTGGGAGGTGGTGGCACAAACCTTTAACACCAGCACTCAGGAGGCAAAATTTGAGGCCAACCTAGTCTACAAAGTGAGTTCCAGGACCACCAGGGCTACACAGAGAACCTCTGTTTCAAAAAACAAAAACAAAAATAAAACATAAAAGTAAAAACCAACCCAACACATGAAAATAAACAAAACAAAAAGTAAGTATCCTATTTATTTGTGTGTGATTGTATGTGTGGGGCCCAAATTCCACAGCATCAACTTTTGGGAGTTGGTTCTTTCCTTCCATTGTGTTATTCCCTGAGACCCTGGGCTCCCAGACTTGGTAGGAAGAGTTTTCATTTGTGGAGACATCCCGTTGTCCTTATTTACTATTGTTTAACCATGTCTTTATTTCCAACCTGACGTTTTATGCCACAGTTGGGTTTTCATAGCACTACTAAAATATATAATAATAGGGGGAAAGGGACTAAAATGTCAGAGGAAGTAGGATTAATGCACTAAAGCCTGCTGTTGTTAATAGTTATATATCAGAGAATGAGGAGTAAAACTTGTACTACAAAAATGTTGACAGGAGGAAGGCTGCATTGTAATCACACTATTTGCAAGATCCTGAATAAACTAAGTACTACTCAGAAAAGAAATGGCTAGAAAAACTGAACAGTGATTAGTTTGTTACAGAGTAGTTATTCACAAAGAATTTCCCAATTTTAAAGAAATTTAGAGGGGTTTTGTTATTAAATATGAAAAAATTTGACACTTCATACGGATGAGATATTGGCATACACTGACTGTCACACAAAGGGAATACACAACTGTATTTTCAGTTTCTTTGAAATTAAAATAGGAGTTCAAAGATTACAAGAAAACAGAATACTCAGTATAAATAAAATCCCATTAGTCTTTTTTATATTAGAACTCTACATTATACAGTCTCTCTGTGTGGTCTTTTAAAGTGATTTTCAGTGTGAATACAAGCAAAGAATAATCTTTTAAACTACTAATGCTACAATATGTTAAATATTTTAATATTTTTCTCTTAAAAAGGAAACTTTGATATCTCCATACCTATATCACTTCAATAAAAACATTAGTTAGGTGGCTGGACAGATGGCTTACTGGTTAAGAGCACTCACTGCTCTTCTAGAGGTCCTGAGTTCAATTCCTAGCAGCTAAATGGCAGCTCACAATCATCTGTAATGGGATCTGATGCCCTCTTCTAGTGTGTCTGAAGAGAGCAGCAGTGTATTCACATAAAATAAATCAATCTTCTAAAAAAATTAGTAGGAAAACCTGGAATATAGGAGGAAAACAGGTTAACAAAAATTACTGTATTGGAAATGTGAAAGTCTGGGCTAGCAGGCTGTGTGTGCTTAGGGCACTACCAAGCCAGAGCTGTGCAGTAGCCATTGAAGTCACAGCCGAGCTGTAGCCGTGGAGGAGACAAGTAGATACCTTAAAAAAGCTGATTAAAAAAAAAAAACCCAGATGGGAGAGCAAAGAAAAGTTTACTACTGGCTTTAGGTTATAGCCATATCCAAGTAAAGATTATTAATTTAGAAACTAGGTTGTAGGTGACATTATCAATAATTTTTTTAAAAAATCCTAGGCAAATTATATCGAGACAAAATTGTGTTTGATGTTGTAAGTGTTTTACAGCCTATCAGAAATACATTTAGGTCCTGGGTATATAGTTCATCTGGAGAGTGCCTCTACAACCTGCACTAGGCTCAGTAGAACCATAAATCTGCCATGGTGGCACATACCCATAGTTCGAGAATCAGGAGTTGGAGACAGAAGGACCAGAAATTTTAAGGTTACCCTCAGCTATACAGTGAATCAAAGGCTAGCCTGGGCTACATGGGAGATTGTCTTAAAAAAAAAAATCCTTTTTTCTCTGCAGTCAAACATCCTTTTTTCTTCTTCTTTCTTTCTTTCTTTTTGTAGGAATAAACTTCTATTTTTTAAATATACAATACATACAGTATATAGAGAATAGCATATATATATATACACACACACACACACACACACACACACACACACATACACACACATATATATGTAGTTCCTCAGAGAATGACTACAGATGAAGATATTATATCTTGAAAAAAAAAAGTTACTCTATTGAAATTTTAAAAGAACCAAGATACAAGTTTGACTGTATCAATATAAAGAGGAAAAATGGATTCCAAGTTCAGATGATTAGTTTACCAAATACACAATAAAAGCTAATGAATATGTCTGAACTTTTTCACATTAGGAATTCAAGTAAGTTTTAACTGACAAGAGAAACTCTTGCACAGTGTCACTACTGACTAGAATAAGAGGGCACAACAGTCAAATATTTCTCAGTGTGTTTACAATTATATTTAAGTACCACCTACTGAACACTTAACTCTATTATCTATTCTATTCAGCTATTTCACTTTAAATTATAACAATTTATAACCACCTATGAAATCTCAATGTCACTGAATTTAGTAGGCATTAATTAATATTAAAGATATTTCCAATGTATTCTTATTTGTATATGATATAATATATATAAGTGGCCCTTTTTAGAAAAATGGAAGGGTACAAAATTAATAATCAGGGCATTTAATTTTTTAAAGAATTATTTATTTTATGTATGGAGTACACTGTCACTGTTTTCGAGTACACTAGAAGAAGGCATCAGACCCCATTACAGATGCTTGTAAGCCACCAGGTGTTTGTTGAGAATTGAACTCAGGACCTCTGGAAGAGTAGTTAGTGCTCTTAACCACTGAGCCATTTCTCCAGCCTCCAAGTTTTAATTTTTTTACTTTATAGGTCCTTTGAGTAGATATTATGGCTCTCAATTTAAGCCTGTGCATCTCTGTGTTCTTATGTCTTTCTACTTTTTCTTTGGCTCTTGTTCTTGATTGTTCTGTCCTATTTAGAGCTGTTTGTTTTTATTTTATATTATCTTATTTTATTTTATTATTATTTCTCAGACACCTGTTTGTTTCCTACAGGGATGCAGAAAGGGGTCATAGAAACTGCAAAGAATTGGAGAAAGGAAACAATAATCAGAATTGAGTATGTAAAAAACTATTTTTAATAAAAGAAAAACTTTAACTTAAAGAGACTTCAAATAAAATGCAAATTATTGTCACCATCTGAGGGCAAGGATGAGGTTTAAATAAAGAGGTCATTCTTTTGAAATGTATGTATGTGTAGTAAACGAATGTATATACACTTGTATATATGGGTAGGCTTCCTATATGGACCTATATGGAACCCAGAGGACAACTTGAGATATATTCTATACTCTAATTTTTGATAAAAGGTCTCTTACTGAACCTGGAGCACTCCCTTTAGGCTTGGGTGGCTATCCAGCAAGTGATATGACCAATGTGTTTGTGGACCCTCATAACTCAGCTATACTAAACACCAGTTATCACATACTGCTCTAATCTAAGTGTTGCTGATTTAAACTCATGTTGTTCCCCATTGAGCCGTCTCCCCAGCTCAGAAGGGATTCTTCTGACTGAATCACTAAGGCCCAGAGAAGTAAAATGATTACATGCAAACATTCTAACTTTGCAATTTTCTCTCCAAGAATTAGAATTAGAAGAAAAATTTTCACAATATGGTTGATGATACTAAAAATGCACTTTATTGTTGTTGAATTTTATTTCTCTCCTGGAATCCAGTGTGTTTTCTGTGTTAGTTTAGTACAGACATTCAGTTGATAAAGAATAAACAAAATTCACCCCAACAAAATATGAGTGAGACATAGTTTCATGTATTCAAAATATTTTTATCCTTTATCTATTATCATTTTAAATATTCCAGTTCAAAACTCTTGAAGAAAAAGACTAACTCTAACTTTTTTCCTTTAAGTCTTGGCACTGTGGTATAGAATTAGATTTAACATCAACAGGATAAGCACACATATGAACTCACAGAGACTGAGGCAGTATGCACGGCTAGGCATCTGCCTACACTAAATGGGGTCCTAGAGCTGAAGGCTCAATGGGAAACAAACCACTCTTAAGGGTAGGGCTGCATGCCTAGCAGTAGATGAGCAAGAGAAAACAAAGTCAACCAGATCACTAGAGGCTCTCATTATGTCATGTCAGAGTTTTTTTTCTATTCTTTTTTTTTATTCATAGACATGTGTGTGTGTGTGCACACACACACACACACACATGCACACATGCACACGCAAACACACACACATTCTCTCCTCCCCCCACAGATCATCTGCATATATATTATGGCTTCCAGTTTAGTCTTTTAATTGGAATTTTAAGTATATGATGGAGTGGGCCTCTGCATCCATATCCGTTTCTTGTACCTTTCCTTGGGCCCTTTCCTTTCAGTTCTGTCCTATTCCAATGTGTCCGTTTTATTCTATTGTTTTATCACTATCCCGTAGAAGCATATTTGTTTTCTAACAGACAGAAATGGAGTAAGATTAGATGGAAGAGGAGGTGGGGAAAAAAACTGAGAGGAGTAGATGAAGGGAAAACTATAATCAGGATATATTATGTATAAAAATTATTGTCAATAAAAGAGAAAAATGAATTAAATTTAGATAACACTGTGATACACATACACAAAGTGTTATAACCCACAGACCAAGAGTCTGCTTTAGGAAAGTCTTTGTGAGTACATTTGGTGTCCAGGATGAAAAACCATTAAATTAAAATTCTAATTCTTATACAATTTAGAGTTTAAATATAACTCTTTGCTCATTTTAGTCACCTTTTTGAAACCTTGCCTTTCAAATACCTCTCTTCTCTTAAATGTACAATATACATCATTCTGTTGTTTAAAACAAAGAAACAACTCGCCCAAAACTTTAATTATTTTTGATGTATCTAAAGCACTCAAGACCTTTGTAACATCATTCTGCTTTTTTGTTGTTATTGCTGTTTTTCTTTCTTTCTTTCTTTCTTTTTTCTTTTTTTGGATATTTTATTTACATTTCAAATGTTATCCCCTTTCTCACTTTCAAGACAGGTTTCTCTGTATAGTCCTGGCTGTTATGGAACTTGATTTATAGACTAGGTTGGCATTTGACTCACCAGTGTCTGCCTTCTAAGTGCTGGGATTAAAGACATGTGCCACCACAGCTGAACTTCCTAAATCTTAGAACTTGGTCTTTTATAGCTTGTCGAAAAGTTTATTATTTTTTTTTAAATACTACAGTATCTTGGACTTACTGACTTTTCATGCATTTTATATAGTTTTCATGAACTCTTTGCTATTAATTTATTCCTACATACTTCAGTTGATAGAGCAAAAGGAACAGGGAAAACCAAACAAAACACTTGTATACCAAAATTCACAGCAGTGCTGTTGCTAATAGCCTGAAGGCAAAAACAACTCAAGTGTTTACTTAACAGCTGAGGTGATAAACTGGCATAGACATAAAATTGAAAAGAAGAATGGACTTCTGACACGTGCTACAACATGGAAGCTTAGAAACATTATGTTAAGTGAAACAAGACAGAAGACAAAAAAAAAAAATGTGTTCCAATTTAGATAAAGTACCTACAATAGGCAAACTGATAAAACAGAAAATAAAGTTTGCCAGGGGCAAGTGACGGAATATTGGGAAATTTTATTATATATATATGTATGTATATATGTATATGTGTGTATGTACATATGTATACATATATACATACATACACACACATATATATGTATATATATATATATAAAACTAGATGATTCTGGAATAAATGGTGATGATGACTTTATAAATGCCCCTGAAAATACTGATTTTTATACTTCTGAGGTAAATTTTAAGCAATTTATTTTTCTTTCTTTTCTGAGATAGGATCTCTTGGCCTGGCCTGGCTTGGCCTGGCCTTGCCCTCACTATGTAGACCAGACTGGCTTGGCATCAAACTCAAATACATTTACCTGCCTCTGCTTCCCAAAAGATAGGCATGCACATTATATGTATATGTATATGTGTGTACTTATGTACATATATACATATATACATATATATATATTCATACTTACTTTCTTTATTAAGACAGAAATCCTAAAAGTACCCTGTCAATATTTTCCCCCATAGTCTCTACTGTTATTACCTTCTTTTCAAGGGTTTTCCTTATCATTTGCTTTAGATAAAGTTAAATAAAATTGAATATAGATACTTATAATTTTTACACTTCAAGCACAATGATGCAGCAAATATAAAGTACATTTAAAATTTACACATACACATGTATGTGTATGCACTTGTAAACATCCCACTTTACATCTTTTAGACTTACAAACTCTATAAAATTCTTCTCTGCTTCTGTTTGGCTTTCATGTCAACATAAGATTACAAAATATACATTATAAAATATTTTTAGTTGCCAAACACTCTGTAACATAGAAAATGTAAATTTTAAAGCTCTACCCTCCCACAAGACAAGAAGTTATAAAGGAGGGAAGGATGAATACATCAAAAAGATCTCTAATAATACAACTGATACTATTAAGTTATGGGGAGGAAAATTATATTCTTCAAGGAAAAAAATTGAGCAGAGCTGAAACTACTCTAATTAGAACTACTAAGAAATACAAAATAAATATTTTTCAAGATAATTTTTGCTGCTACCTAAAAGGATAAAATTAAGCAAATTGTCTTGATCAAACCTTTGAGAATTATGTAAAATAAATTCACAAATAAATTTATAACATGGAACATTATTGAAAGATCCCACACATAAGAAAACAATGTGTATAACATATGATGCTGAAAGTTAACTGAGGCAAGAATGATGCATGTTTTTAAAATATCCTCAAAAAAGAGAAGAATGGGGACTCATATTACAAGCAAAAATAACAGGTGGTGGTTGAGTTTTGAGTCAGTTTAGGAGTAAACTGACCTGGTTGTTAAGTAACAAATCATTTTCTATTTCTATGACATTTTTGGACAATACATAGGCAAATTTTCCTTGGAAGTAAACATCTGATCAGTGTTAAAGACAACAGGGGACAATGCTACTGATTCATTAGATGCAGAGAAATACAAAGGAAGACAATAGGAGCAAACCAGCAAGTCACAAATTCACTGGGGATGAATGCCATGTCTCAAATAAAATAAGGGTACAGCCAATGGAAGCAAATAGGACGATGAGGCAATAGTCAGGCAACCTTGTCAGCAATCCAATCCGGAGGGACAAGGCACTTAGAGAAGAAGTGCTAAATAATCTGTACCTATTTATATTACTGCAAGCATACTGGACAGGGCAAAATCAGGCAGGCAGATGATCGTGAACTTAGTAGGCCACAGTATAGGGGAATGATAGGGGAGCAGATACACAATGCTGGGAGTCTAAATGCTGAAATAGCAGATGGATATGGAAGTATCAGGGCGTTTGCTAATGGGTAAAGCACCAGTGAGTGAAGAACACAAATTGTTCAGCAGATCAAAATAGGTAAAAAGTGGAGAAAATCCAAAGGCAATCAAACAGGAAGACAGGACAGTAGAGAAGCAATGGCAGATCATCAGAAGCAGCCAAGTAAGGTAATAACAAGCTGTCAGCAGGGGAACAAAACACCATTCAGGAAAAGATGAGACTGCAGAGCAAAAAGTCCCTGAACTGGGTTTCTTCCATCTAAGAAATAATTTGTAAACTGCACATGAGAATTCACAAGAAATAGCACACAAATGGAAACAGCAAATGAGTCTAAATTCTATTGCCCAGGGATATAGAATTACCCTAGGACATAGATACGTAACAATCCACAAGGAAATTAAATAAATGGGAAAAATGGGTCAAAGCAGTTTTTTTATGATGGGAAAATAAACCAAAACACTAAAAAGTAGTAATCTGAAAATGATTGGCTGGGATTGAAGTCTTCGCTTACCCCTTTCTGGAGCCCACAAAATGGGAATGTTGGGAATTTCTGCAGCAGAAAAACAGAAGAGAAAAGGGATTTCTGATTCCCAGTTTGAGGAAAGCAGGTCAAAGTTAGGGCTCTGTGAACTGGTTCAGGGAAAGAAGAACCAGCCTGAACCTTCTCTTCCTCAGAATCAAAGCACTTCTGAGGTCTGAGAAAGGTTAAGGAAGCCCTCAACCCATCACTCCCCACAACCTCCCCTGTCACACTTACCTCCAGTGCAAACACTTTCCAGCAAGGAGGTACTTGGGAAAATTCACATCAAGGTAAAATTTGAGGATGGCCAACTAATGGTATTTTCTGTGCAGATCAAGGTTCTGATTCAGTGAGATTCCTTCCATTCTTTATGAGTGAACAGTGGGGATAATTTCTAAAAACGCCCTACATCTTTAAAATTAGATTAGGAAAAACCATCGGGGCAGTAATACCAATAAATACACATTAATTCTAGCTAAGACCTAAGTGATCTCATCAACTGTCCTGGATTTTAATTTATATTCATAACTAAAAAGTTCTTCAGACATTTGCTTTGAGCTCCATGGTATTCATATTTCTGTCACTGAAGTAAAAATCCAATTTAATTCCCTAGATTTTCCTACCCTTCAATGTACTTCATTTCAGTAAATGACAATACATTCCTCAAACCATTAAAGCCAAATCCTGCCTCTTTTACTTGGTTTCTCTTATTCTCTTTGTTGATCTGTTACTTCTTTCAAAATATATCAGTTGGCTATGCATGGTGGCCTTTAATTCTAGCACTTGAGAGGCTAAGACAGAAGAATCGTGTTTGTGGACAGCCAGGGCTTTCTCCTGTCTCCTCTTCTCCCCAATCCACAGATTTCCATTCTTACCTCTCCTTCTTTTGATCTAAGTAACTCTTAATTTTTCACCCATACTTTTAAAATTGCCTTCCAACTGATTTCCTGTTAAAACATAAACCAGTCACCCTATACCTCTCTCTTCTATTACACTAAAAGGGGTAGAATCATTTTACGTGATTCATTCCTCTTTCCTTCTTTAGGTCATTGCTTAAATGTCATCTTCCTTAACGGATGGCCCTATTTTAATTACAATGATGTTTCCTGCTTAGACTATCAATCTTCATCCCTCCTGGGTTTTTTTTTTTTAAAGATTTATTTATTTATTATATGTAAGTACACTGTAGCTATCTTCAGATACCCCAGAAGAGGACATCAGATCTCATTACAGATGGCTGTGAGCCACCATGTGGTTGCTGGGATTTGAACTTAGGACCTCCAGTAGAGCAGTTGGTGCTCTTGACCACTGAACCATCTCTCCAGCCCCCTGGGTTTATTTTTATCTACAGAGCTTATCTCTAATTTTTATATTACTTATTTTCTTAGGTTTGTGTCTCATCTTTAAATCTCTATGCAATTTCTATTGTAATTTTCATGGAGAACTTTAACAAACTTTAAATTGCATTTATTATGCTGTGTTGTGTATGTGTCAGACAAAGAGTGTATGCACTAATGTACACACATGTGCACCTAAACAGCAGTATTCTTGCTGGAGTCTGTTCTCTCTTTCCATGTGGGTTTAAACAAAAGTGCTCAGGAGTGGTGATATGTGCCTTTCCCCTCTGAGACATCTCAATGGCCTAACACAGAGACTTCTGTCTATTCCTGTATTCTCAACATCATGAAAAATATATGAATATATATATAGTATGCATTAGGCACTCAAGTTGTGGTAGCATACATTTCTTGGGAGAATTCATTTTCTTAATCTCAAAGTATACCAAAAGCTCACACATATTTTGAGCTTGTAGATTAGCAGATGAGGATACTAATAACAAATACGATAGGAGAGTTTTAATATTAGTTTAGTAAATTGCAGCCTAGATGCTGGACCCTCCCTATTGCCTGTTTTCTCATTTTATGGGGAACCTGAGATTCATCTTTACATTTCAAAATGATTTAAAACAAACTAAAAGAACATTTCAAGTCAAGTAAAAATTATATGTGGAAATACAACTTTAGTATTTACAATAATTTCATAAAGCATAATCAGCATCAATCACAAACATCTTTTGATTATTTGTTCTCAAATAATTTATTCCCTGTGCTAACTTAGGCATATCTAACCTCCTTTTATGACCCAAGTATTCTTTCTCAGTAGTCTCTGGAAATGCTAGCCTAGTGTTCACAAATTCCTTAAGATAGTTTTTATCATATGCTTCTTTTTCCTCTGATTATGATGATAACTTTTCTTGCTATCGTAGTTTGGACTAGCATCTGTCTTCTTTCAGAATCTGTAGAATTAGTTCAGATGAGTCTGCCTTTATATGTAACGTGACTTTATTCTGATGCAGCTTTGAATATTCTTTCTTTGTTCTGTATATTTAGCATTTTGATTATTATGTGGCATGAGACTTTCTTTTCTGGTCTAGTCTATTTGTTCTTCTGCATGCCTCTTGTGCCTGGATGATTCTCTCTTTCCATAGATATGGGGATTTTCGATCATTTATAATGCCTATATCTGCTTTTGTGCTACAGGGATGCCAGCACTGGGTAAGTATAATGGAAACTATATAGTTTCTGAAAATGATTTGCTATCTATACTTAAAAAATGTGTTTAATAGTGGTTATTCTAAGATATTTTATATTTACAAAGCAGCATAAGGATAACATAATTTGAGTATGTTACACCAGATTGTTAATACTATCAGTGATGCACCTCCAGGAGAAGGTATGTTTATACTAGGAATTGCTTTGAGTAATATCTAAAAGCAGTCCCTCATTCTTCTAAGAAACATTTATTTCTGACAGTGATATTCATCTTCCCCAAAGTGTCCCACTTTCAGGATATACCATAGCAGTAAGCCCTGAAAATGGCAAAAGGCAATAAAAGAAAAAAGTAAATAGGACCTATAAACGTTTCACATGTAAGTGTCATATATATCCAAACTTCTAACTACACTATTTATAATAATGCATATGATGTAATCTCTTTTAAATTTTAACCAGAAGAGTTATCATTAAATAGCTCCATTATATAAGGCTTTCCTATGAAAAGGAGTCCTAAATTATAAAAGGCAAGGGATATATTATAGTAATAGGACACATTTTAATAATATTAAAAAGTAACAATAGTTTTTGTGCATTTAACAATTTTTGGAATTTACTTCACCATAGTTCATGCCAAACTACTATTACTCTTGTAAAACTCTATTTAGAATCACTTCTTAATAAATAGTGGCCCATCTTTTTCCTCCAAAAGGTTCATCCTTAGAATTATCACATACAAGAATTAAGTTATTTAATGCAAACTGATGGGAAGGGGTGAATGATATAAGGGGTAGACAACAAATTTGCCTCAGTGAAGCCCATCACTACAGTTTCTTCATTCTTTGAAGATAATTTATTTTTATGTAAATTAGATCTCCTAGAATCTTTAACTGCTTCTGTATTTTTGTGTATACACTTGGTCACTCTTTCCCAGTTAAATAGATAATAGTAAACTTTCAAAAAGTTTATTGCTTACTTCTAAGCATCTTTTGAAGGAACTTATATCCCTTCTAACAATTCTTAGTTCTGTGCCATTAATAGTAATTGACATTGAAAATCCCAACATATTAGATATTTCCTTTTCATTTTTATAAAGATTTATATAAAATCAAAGATATATATTTGAGTCTGTGTACATGAGTACAAGTTCTCACAGAAGCCAGAGGTATCTCAACATTCTGGATTGGAGTCACAGGGAGCTGTGAGTTATCCAACAAAGAAGGAAAACAAGGTCTTAACCCCTGAGCCATTTCTCCAGACCTCTTCCCCTTAATAGGAGCTATGTATTTTGTCATGTTCTATTATGAAGAAATAACTCTGACACAATTATTAGAATCATCCCAAATAATTTTGTTTCTGATCCACGTTATTCATTCCTATCAGGTCTTTATCATGGGATAATACAAAGTCACATATATGATCATATATGCATCAGCTCCTGCCCTGTGTATGTTCCAGGCCTGACTTCCTTTGGTGATCAACAGGGGAATAAACCCTTTCCTCCCCAACTTGCTTCTTGGTCATCGTGTTTGTGCAGGAATAGAAACCCTGACTAAGACATATAGTATTATACTATTAATAGGCTTGATCTTATACAGGTCTTGTGAAGAGAACCTCACTTGCTAGGAATTCATGGGTACAGTATTCCTGCCATTTTCAGAAGACACTGTTTAGAAGCAATGCATTTTTTCATTTTCTTGTTGCTAAGTTTACTAGAGCCTTACAATTTGATGGTTTTAAATGAAAGCAAGGCAACCCCCCCCCCCCACTAATTCACACATCTAAGTGACTGTATGCCTTTAAGGGTGCAGAATTAAAGATACATTTTATACCTTTATTTTTTTCTATTGGTCTTATTTTACAATTGGGCCTTTTTTGATGTATAAGCTGAAGAAAGGGGATCAATTCTGAGAAAGTTTGTGGCTGGTGGGAAAGATTAATAAATGTAATATAAAAAGTATGAAGACTTGAGGGAAGAAAAATGTAGCATTCCTCAATCTATTATCCAAAATCAATTTTCTTTTATGCACAGCCAAGAGTAGAACAAGGGCCAGTGGCCAATTTATTTTACAATGTTTGGGCTTTCAATCAAATAGAATTTTCTAGCAGTGAACTTGTAGGTAGAAGAAATACTGATTGAAATGTTTAAGCAAAAGGTGAGCAATGATAAAATGAACATGTTCAGCCTTTGAAATTGAAGGCCTTTAGTTTCCTAAAACTCTCATACTGTGATTTCCTCTTAGTTACAAACAGTAATTTTATATTAAATGATAAATATACAAGACAGAAAATCAATATTTATTGATTGTCTTGATTCTGAGAGGCACTAACTGAAGTTCACAAACAAATCAACAAAATTGAACTGTGGTACTTCTGAGTAGCTTAAATTTTGTACACAAATAATTGTAAGGATAATTACTAGGCTGGAAATCAAATGAAGACTCTTCTTTCTTTGTCTCTTTCTCTCCCTGTCCCTCCCTACTGCCCCACTTTCATGTTTCATTCATGATGGGCAAGAACGTTACTTCAGAGTTAGTTATGATCATACATGCGTGTCCTTCCCTTTTAAAACTAAAGATGTAAAGTCTGTTTCCAAAATGAAAAATTAGTCTTGTTTGTTGATTTACATACTTGAAAATTGCAAATTTAGAAAAGGATCATTTTTGTGTGTGGATGTGTGCTATCTGAGCACGCATGTGTGCATGGAATGCAGTGTCTGGTATCATCCCTACACCTCTCCACCTAACCTTATGAGACAGGGCCTCCCACTGAATCTTGACTTTATTGATTCAGGAAGACTACTGAGATGGCCAGCGTGCTCTAGAGAGTCGACTGTTGTGTCTGTCCAGCACTAGTATTACAAGTGTGTGCCCATCTCTTTATGGGGTTCTGGGTGTCTGGACTCAGGTTGTCATGCCTTGTGAAGTACGTACTTTATCAGCCAGGCCTTCTCTCCATCTCCAAGGGTACATTTTAAGTTTTGATGATATAATGTCTTCTTTGGTGACTGCATTTATGAGTTGCCATATCTAAGGAATCTCTCAATTATGACAATTACTTTTTCTTCTTTCTATATTGTGCCACTGTAAAGATTCTAAAACACAACAATATAAACCCAGTTTATCTGTCTTTGTACAACATGGTATGTCTCCTGCTCTATGCAGGAAGATTTAAGTTTATATTCATATGGACATTCCCTCCTAAATTTAACTTCTTCCGTACTCCTATCACTAGTAATCTCCTCTCTCCACATTTGAAAGTGATTCCTCCTCTGTCACTTTAAATGAGAAACTATTCAACTTTCTCGGAAAAAAAAAACAAAACAACAACAACAAAAAACCTTTTGGCTTGAATGGCAGCACATTTCTGGTATTTGATTTATACTGTTATAATCTGTCATGTAACCATATACTTTATCAGTACATACAGTTAAGTACTAAGCTCAGTAATACTTAAGATTTTTCATAACTGAGAGTTAAATTTAATAAAATCAAGGACTGAAGCTGTTAGCAGTGTGGAAACTCATATATATGTTTCTGTTCTAAAATAGATACTGTTTTTCAATAAGCAATACAAAATTAATTAGAAATTCTACTAAGAAAGATGGTTATTAATCTTTATGTTGATGATATCAAAATATCATTTTTTGGTATGCAATACGCATGTATAATTTTGTATTTGATTGTATGTGTATATGCATTATGTATGCACGTGTATGTGAGAACACTAGCCCACAAAGACACATGTAGAACAAAAGGCTGACATCAGGTATCTTCGACTTTATTCTCCAACTTATTTTTTGAGATAGCTCTCATTGCACTGAACTACTAATTTATGTTAGACTGGCTGACTGCGGAGGTTCCACAATCTGCCTATCTAGAGCACTGCCCATCCCTATGCTGGGTTATAAGCACATGCTGTTGCATCTTTATGTGAGTACTAGGCATCTAAACTGAGGCCATCATGTTTATGCAGCAAGCTAATCACTCACTGAGCCATTTCGCTAGCCCAGTGCTTGAGTTTTAATGTAAACATCAATGTTAAATTTAATTTAGATGTTAGATATTGCTAAAATGCTACCTTTTCATACACCTGAGTCATTTCAAACCAAGACTGAGAAACTTAAATTAATAGTGGAGACAAATTACATGAAGTTATAATAAATAAATTGCTCTGCAAACTTTAGAGACAGGTTATCAGAAGCTAGTTAAACCAGGTACACAAGTAATTCTCACATGACACAGATTGCTCTTGTTTTTCTGTACCATGTCTTTAAATAATTGTGGAAAAATATCAACTGACATGCTTGTTTTGTGGATATACTCAAGAAAGTCTATTATTGACCATTTTCATCATTTGAATTTCTATAAACAACAACTTTGAGCAAGATATAGTAAAGAAGTCACTACACAGGGAAATTTAGGTTTAAACAGCCTAACTTACTTTAAATTTTACATAACAGTGTTCAAATGAGGATACTTCTGACAACAATATCAAAGCTTTTCCCTGTATTATATTGTTTCTTCACAATACTGAGTCACATTACTGCATGGAAACACAGTTCCCATAGAGCATGAGGATTATAGGATGGCTTCTATAAATGATCTCAAATGCAGCTACCAAATCAGAACACAGAGATGTTCAGGCCAGGTTAAAATATTTCAAGTATAAAGATTTTAAGTATTTTGCTTCATAGGTGATTTCACATTGTCACATGATCCTAGTTACAGAGAAGAGATTTGAGATCTTTAAAAAACTCTGCCTGACAGTATTAAAAAAACTATGCTACCTAGTATTAACAATAAGAAAACTATAAAAGAATATTTATAGCATGTATATTTTTTATTGTGTGACTGTGTGTACATGTATGAGGGGTCTCATGGGTCATAAAATATTTTTTTGAGATGAATATGGAATGTACCACTACTTGATAGATATAGTGAAATAATCAATGTGTTCTATAGAAAACTGATAGTCAGTTAAAAATAAATAATTCAAATGGTTTATTAGAAGTAAAATTTGATAAGACAAATGAATAAACACATTAGCTTTCATATGCCTATATCATAATGTAAGAGAGTGTTTCCGTTATTAAATGCTGAGTGTTTTTTAGGTGAATTTGTTAAATGTAAATTCTTACTTTCAGTAGAATATAAAACTGAGAATCATAAAATGTAATTAGTCCATTTTGGCTTCTTTACAATGAGTCATAGTATTCTTGTTTCCCAAGAATTATGAAAAAAAAAGGTTAATGTTTGGGTAAAATAATACCTGATTTATAATATCCATTATTAAAATTCTGACAAATATGAACAAGTTGAGACAAAACAAAATCTTACATAAAAAATGGCATTAATTTTCTTTTATTTTCAAAGTGGGTTATTTCATGAAAAAGAATCCTAACTATCTAGGTTGAACTATTTGTAGAAAAGCTATGAAAATAATCTATTCCAAAGAAATCAAAAGTGTCCTAATAAACCTGTTAGTCAAAAGAATACATTCAGCCATGCACAAATTTAAAATCTATTCCTAGCTCAAATACTATGTTTAAAAAAAAAAAAAGTGCAGGCTGGATTCCTTCGCCTATAGCTACCCAAAACTATACTTTTCTGAATGTTTGCTACTCATTCTTTCCTATTGATTACTTCATAATGACCACTGATAGCAAGAGACTTTGTTAAAAAGTACTAAAAGTTTTAAGAATAAGTTTTTATATAATGAATAAGAAATCTGTTTCATCAAGTTTAAATTTTAAAATCTTCTTACTGAGAATGACAGACATGTTTTTATTTATAGATGATCTATCAGGACAACACGATAATACACATACTTCAAGAAGGTAGAATAATATCTTTCTTTGTAACTTTTAAAATTAAATGATATAGAAAGTAAATATAAATGATTTAGATTACTAAATCGTATTGGTGAAAGTCAGAAAAAAAATTAAAACTGAATATGATGACTTACATAATTTAGTAGGCAAATGGCCAGCAAGGTTATGTAAGAGATTTAATAGCAAAATTTCACTCAGGCTTTATAGACTATATAGTTCAGCCATATGAACTACTAAACTCATTTATTGTAGCCACAGGCAGTATATAAATGAAGTATTGTGTTCCAAATATATTTTAAATATACTGTAGATAATGAAACTTAAATTTGAAATAACAGCCGGGCGGTGGTGGCACATGCCTTTAATCCCAGCACTTGGGAGGGGGAGGCAGGCGGATTTCTGAGTTTGATGCCAGCCTGGTCTACAGTGTGAGTTCCAGGACAGCCAAGGCTACACAGAGAAATCCTGTCTCAAAAAACAAAACCAAAAAAAAAAAATTCAAATAACATGTTTAAGTTTTTCCAGGCATGTGAAAATGCAAAGCCTTCCACACTTAACAGGATATGCAAAGACATGAACGGTAAATTTGGCCCATGTCAGATTCTTGGTTCCTGTGGCAAAGTATCAGTTTTTTTTTTTTAAATATACTGACCATGTCTTACACATATTTTAAATCTGGAACACAGCATGCAATTTGATACATAAAGAATATTAAAAATACATAGCTTTAAAATTAGATAAAACTAGGTATAATTTGTACTTGTATTTGATTATGATCAAAGTAATAGATCAGTGTGGAATCCTTAATTGTACGTTAGGTGAGCCGTCTAAAAGTTCTGAAGTTTGATTTTTATCTTGTAAATTTAAGCACCTTAATATTTTCTAACATACTAAATATATTATCTGATACTTTAATAATTATATACTTTTTGTATGCTTTCAGTCTGGCCTACAACTAAACATCTGTAATTAAGTTTTTTGTTTTTAAGATTCTTTTTGGAAACACAATTAAGTAGTAAGTGAACATGAAGAGCAAACACATAGCAATGATTTCTTATATTCATAAAATTTGTAATTCTTAGACTTTCATAGTGTAAATTATATATCTAGCAGATCAAAGAAATGCAATTAATCTGAAAATATAAAGTATTTCATGTTTAAATATTGCTGAAACGTTAAAGATTGTGCTTATATTACCATATGTAAGCTTTGATAGTATCCTACACTGAGAGGTGAAAGCAGGAGCACCTGTAACTATTACATGAACCATACTCTAGGCTATAGGGATGAAACATGCAAACAAATCCATAGTTTAGGGAAAATCAATGCTGAAAGCCTTAAGGCTGTAACACAAAACAACTTTATGGAATTTGCTACTTCATTTTCCTTTTAAAAACAGAATTATAAGAAATATAAGTTGATTAAATTCATTTCACTTATAATTCAAACCAAGTGGCAATGAGTTTGGTTTGTTTATTATCTTTATCATTTTCATTCTTAATGTATTTTCCCTGATGGTAAAAACATCTGACCAACATTTGTCTCTTGTGTTTGTACACCAAACTAATTCACAATTAGTAATTGTAAAATAGTAGTCCTATGAGAAAGGAGCTTTGCATTCATTATTTTATAGTTGTGAAATAAATAATTGTTTGAGTTATGTTCTAACACTATTTTAAACATTTAGTCAGTGATGGCTGTATACTTATATAAATGTGTCTAGCAAAACTCTACTTTGTTGTGTAAATATACAAGACAATTTTACAAAAAAATTTGCAAAAAATTGTTATATAGTTTAATTCTAGAATTAAAATTTTAATTTATAGTTTAAGTACCATAGGAATTATATCTACTTAAGGGTATAAAGAAAATTATAATTGTTTTGGAGGCTCTGTGTTCTTTTAAAGTTTTTTTTTTTAAATGAAAACCTTTACAGTTAAACAGCTTTTATCATAGATATTCATATCCTATCTGCTCTAAATGGAAAGTATACACTAATATAAACATTAAAGAGCAAGTTGTAAATAATCAGATAAATCACTGCTTTAAAAAACAGATACTTAACACATATACTGAACAATTACATAGATTGTAAGCTTAATGCTTTATCCAGGTACTTACTATATGCATACGAAATTAAAGTTTGCATATAGTTTGGTTTTTAAGTAGTTGAATAACACTTAAGAATAAAATGCTGCTCAATTTCTGATATATGAAACATAAAAAAACCATGGTGACAATCTTATCAATAAACAAAGGAGGAAATAAAAATATTATGATAGCATGAATTTCAGAATTTATATAAAGATGGAAAGGATCAAATATACTGCTTGGTAGACAAAATCAATTTGACAGGATTTTGAAGATTTCATGGATAGATCCTGAACTAGTGATAAGACTTCATTTATTTGTTTGGTAGTTACATTAAAAAGAACCTCCTCTACAACTTGGAAGCACATAAAAGAAAATGCTTAACCATTTTAAGTACACTCATGTGAAATGTTAGCAGTGGTATTCATTGAAAGTTCACAACTTCTTACGTTTTAATTATGCATAATTATATGAAAGTGAGTGTGAGTATAGGTCATCAAAAGAGAAAGAGATTTAAAGAGGGCGCGATTAAAGCAAAGGGGATGAACAGGATAACAGGAAACAACTGAGTGCATGTGACACTAACTGCAAGACTACTTGA